>JAJLRJ010000009.1:6606996-6816996 GCA_024195265.1 Dendrophyllia cribrosa
GGACACACTTGTGGACGTTGAGCCGAGACACTCAGTGACAAGCTTGCGGAGGATGGATGACGACACACTGGCTGACACGCTAGCAGAGGTGGAGACCGAGAAACTAGCTGACACACTGGCCGACGTGGAAGCTGAGATACTCTGAGACACGCTGGCAGAGATCGATGGCGACACACTCGCTGACACGCTAGCAGAGGTGGAGGCCGAGACACTTGCCGACACACTTGTGGACGTTGAGGCCGAGACACTCTGTGACAAGCTTGCGGAGGTCGAAGGCGACACAGTGGCTGACACGCTAGCAGAGGTGGAGGCCGAGACACTCGCTGACACACTGGCCGACGTGGAGGCAGATAAACTCTGTGACACGCTGGCCGAGATGGATGGCGACACACTCGCTGACACGCTAGCAGAGGTGGAGGCCGAGACACTTGCCGACACACTTGTGGACGTTGATGCCGAGACACTCTGTGATAAGCTTGCGGAGGTCGATGGCGACACACTAGCTGACACGCTAGCAGAGGTGGAGGCCGAGACACTTGCCGACACACTTGTGGACGTTGAGGCCGAGACACTGAGTGACAAGCTAGCGGAGGTCGATGGCGACACACTGGCTGACACGCTAGCAGAGGTAGAGGCCGAGACACTAGCTGACACACTGGCCGACGTGGAGGCTGAGACACTCTGAGACACGCTGGCGGAGATCGATGGCGACACACTCGCTGACACGCTAGCAGAGGTGGAGGCTGAGACACTTGCCGACACACTTGTGGACGTTGATGCCGAGACACTCTGTGACAAGCTTGCGGAGGTCAACGGCGACACACTAGCTGACACGTTAGCAGAGGTGGAGGCCGAGACACTTGCCGACACACTTGTGGACGTTGAGGCAGAGACACTCTGTGACAACCTTGCGGAGGTCGATGGCGACACACTGGGTGACACGCTAGCAGAGGTGAAGGCCGAGACACTAGCTGACACACTGGCCGACGTGGAGGCTGAGATACTCTGAGACACGCTGGCGGAGATCGATGGCGACACACTCGCTGACACGCTAGCAGAGGTGGAGGCCGAGACACTTGCCGACACACTTGTGGACGTTGATGGCGAGACACTCTGTGACAAGCTTGCGGAGGTCGATGGCGACACACTAGCTGACACGCTAGCAGAGGTGGAGGCCGAGACACTTGCTGACACACTTGTGGACGTTGAGGCCGAGACACTCAGTGACAAGCTTGCGGAGGTCGATGGCGACACACTGGCTGACACGCTAGCAGAGGTGGAGGCCGACACACTAGCTGACACACTTGCCGATGTGGACGCTGAGATACTCTGAGACACGCTGGCGGAGATCGATGGCGACACACTCGCTGACACCATACCAGAGGTGGAGGCCGAGACACTTGCCGACACACTTGTGGACGTTGAGGCCGAGACACTCTGTGACAAGCTTGCGGAAGTCGAAGGCGACACACTCGCTGACACGCTAGCAGAGGTGGAGGCCGAGACACTCGCTGACACACTGGCCGACGTGGAGGCAGAAAAACTCTGTGACACGCTGGCCGAGATGGATGGCGACACACTCGCTGACACGCTAGCAGAGGTGGAGGCCGAGACACTTGCCGACACATCTCTGGACGTTGATGCCGAGACACTCTGTGACAAGCTTGCGGAGGTCGATGGCGACACACTAGCTGACACGCTAGCAGAGGTGGAGACCGAGACACTTGCCGACACACTTGTGGACGTTGATGCCGAGACACTCAGTGACAAGCTTGCGGAGGTCGATGACGACACACTGGCTGACACGCTAGCAGAGGTGGAAGCCGAGACACTAGCTGACACACTGGCCGACGTGGAGGCTGAGATACTTTGAGACACGCCGGCGGAGATCGATGGCGACACACTCGCTGACACGCTAGCAGAGGTGGAGGCCGAGACACTAGCCGACACATTTGTAGACGTTGATGCCGAGACACTCTGTGACAAGCTTGCGGAGGTCGATGGCGACACACTAGCTGACACGCTAGCAGAGGTGGAGGCCGAGACACTTGCCGACACACTTGTGGACGTTGAGGCCGAGACACTCAGTGACAAGCTTGCGGAGGTCGATGACGACACACTGGCTGACACGCTAGCAGAGCTGGAGGCCGAGACACTAGCTGACACACTGGCCGACGTGGAGGCTGAGATACTCTGAGACACGCTGGCGAAGATCGATGGCGACACACTCGCTGACACGCTACCAGAGGTGGAGGCCGAGACACTTGCCGACACACTTGTGGACGTTGATGCCGAGACACTCTGTGACAAGCTTGCGGAGGTCGATGGCGACACACTAACTGACACGCTAGCAGAGGTGGAGGCCGAGACACTTGCCGACACACTTGTGGACGTTGAGGCCGAGACACTCAGTGACAAGCTTGCGGAGGTCGATGGCGACACACTGGCTGACACGCTAGCAGAGGTGGAGGCCGAGACACTAGCTGACACACTGGCCGACGTGGAGGCTGAGATACTCTGAGACACGCTGGCGGAGATCGATGGCGACACACTCGCTGACACGCTAGCAGAGATGGAGGCCGAGACACTTGCCGACACACTTGTGGACGTTGATGGCGAGACACTCTGTGACAAGCTTGCGGAGGTCGATGGCGACACACTAGCTGACACGCTAGCAGAGGTGGAGGCCGAGACACTTGCCGACACACTTGTGGACGTTGAGGCCGAGACACTCAGTGACAAGCTTGCGGAGGTCGATGGCGACACACTGGCTGACACGCTAGCAGAGGTGGAGGCCGAGACACTAGCTGACACACTGGCCGACGTGGAGGCTGAGATACTCTGAGACACGCTGGCGAAGATCGATGGCGACACACTCGCTGACACGCTAGCAGAGGTGGAGGCCGAGACACTTGCCGACACACTTGTGGACGTTGATGCCGAGACACTCTGTGACAAGCTTGCGGAGGTCGATGGCGACACACTAACTGACACGCTAGCAGAGGTGGAGGCCGAGACACTTGCCGACACACTTGTGGACGTTGAGGCCGAGACACTCAGTGACAAGCTTGCGGAGGTCGATGGCGACACACTGGCTGACACGCTAGCAGAGGTGGAGGCCGAGACACTAGCTGACACACTGGCCGACGTGGAGGCTGAGATACTCTGAGACACGCTGGCGGAGATCGATGGCGACACACTCGCTGACACGCTAGCAGAGGTGGAGGCCGAGACACTTGCCGACACACTTGTGGACGTTGATGGCGAGACACTCTGTGACAACCTTGCGGAGGTCGATGGCGACACACTAGCTGACACGCTAGCAGAGGTGGAGGCCGAGACACTTGCCGACACACTTGTGGACGTTGAGGCCGAGACACTCAGTGACAAGCTTGCGGAGGTCGATGGCGACACACTGGCTGACACGCTAGCAGAGGTGGAGGCCGAGACACTAGCTGACACACTGGCCGACGTGGAGGATGAGATACTCTGAGACACGCTGGCGGAGATCGATGGCGACACACTCGCTGACACGCTAGCAGAGGTGGAGGCCGAGACACTTGCCGACACACTTGTGGACGTTGATGGCGAGACACTCTGTGACAAGCTTGCGGAGGTCGATGGCGACACACTAGCTGACACGCTAGCAGAGGTGGAGGCCGAGACACTTGCCGACACACTTGTGGACGTTGAGGCCGAGACACTCAGCGACAAGTTTGCGGAGGTCGATGGCGACACACTGGCTGACACGCTAGCAGAGGTAGAGGCCGAGACACTAGCTGACACACTGGCCGACGTGGAGGCTGAGATACTCTGAGACACGCTGGCGGAGATCGATGGCGACACACTCGCTGACACGCTAGCAGAGGTGGAGACCGAGACACTTGCCGACACACTTGTGGACGTTGAGGCCGAGACACTCAGTGACAAGCTTGCGGAGGTCGATGACGACACACTGGCTGACACGCTAGCAGAGGTGGAGGCCGAGACACTAGCTGACACACTGGCCGACGTGGAGGCTGAGATACTCTGAGACACGCTGGCGGAGATCGATGGCGACACACTCGCTGACATGGTAGCAGAGGTGGAGGCCGAGACACTTGACGAGACACTTGTGGACGTTGATGCCGAGACATTCTGTGACAAGCTTGCGGAAGTCGATGGCGACAGACTAGCTGAGACGCTAGCAGAGGAGGAGGCCGAGACACTTGCCGACACACTTGTGGACGTTGATGCCGAGACACTCTGTGACAAGCTTGCGGAGGTCGATGGCGACACACTAACTGACACGCTAGCAGAGGTGGAGGCCGAGACAATTGCCGACACACTTGTGGACGTTGATGCCGAGACACTCTGTGACAAGCTTGCGGAAGTCGATGGCGACAGACTAGCTGAGACGCTAGCAGAGGTGGAGGCCGAGACACTTGCCGACACACTTGTGGACGTGGAGGATGAGATACTCTGAGACACGCTGGCGGAGATCGATGGCGACACACTCGCTGACACGCTAGCAGCGGTGGAGGCCGAGACACTTGCCGACACACTTTTGGACGTTGATGCCGAGACACTCTGTGACAAGCTTGCGGAGGTCGATGGCGACATACTAGCTGACACGCTAGCAGAGGTGGAGGCCGAGACACTCGCTGACACACTGGCCGACGTGGAGGCAGATAAACTCTGTGACACGCTGGCCGAGATGGATGGCGACAAACTCGCTGACACGTTAGCAGAGGTGGAGGCCGAGACACTTGCCGACACACTTGTGGACGTTGATGCCGAGACACTCTGTGACAAGCTTGCGGAGGTCGATGGTGACACACTAGCTGACACGCTAGCAGAGGTGGAGACCGAGACACTTGCCGACACACTTGTGGACGTTGAGGCCGAGACACTCAGTGACAAGCTTGCGGAGGTCGATGCCGACACACTGGCTGACACGCTAGCAGAGGTGGAGGCCGAGACACTAGCTGACACACTGGCCGACGTGGAGGCTGAGATACTCTGAGACACGCTGGCGGAGATCGATGGCGACACACTCGCTGACACGCTAGCAGAGGTTGAGGCCGAGACTCTTGCCGAGACACTTGTGGACGTTGATGCCGAGACACTCTGTGACAAGCTTGCGAAAGTCGATGGCGACAGACTCGCTGACACGCTAGCAGAGGTGGAGGCCGAGACACTTGCCGACACACTTGTGGATGTCGATGCCGAGACACTCTGTGACAAGCTTGCGGAGGTCGATGGCGACACACTAGCTGACACGCTAGCAGAGGTGGAGGCCGAGACACTAGCTGACACACTGGCCGACGTGGAGGCAGATAAACTCTGTGACACGCTGGCGGAGATCGATGTCGACACACTCGCTGACACGCTAGCAGAGGTGGAGGCCGAGACACTTGCCGACACACTTGTGGACGTTGAGGCCGAGACACTCTGTGACAAGCTTGCGGAGGTCGATGGCGACACACTGTCTGACACGCTAGCAGAGGTGGAGGCCGAGACACTTGCCGACACACTTGTGGACGTGGAGGCCGAGATACTCTGAGACACGCTGGCGGAGATCGATGGCGACACACTCGCTGACACGCTAGCAGAGGTGGAGGCCGAGACACTTGCCGACACACTGGTGGACGTTGATGCCGAGACACTCTGTGACAAGCTTGCAGAGGTATATGGCGACACACTAACTGACACGCTAGCAGAGGTGGAGGCCGAGACACTTGCCGACACACTTGTGGACGTTGATGCCGAGACACTCTGTGACAAGCTTGCGGAGGTCGATGGCGACACACTAGCTGACACGCTAGCAGAGGTGGAGACCGAGACACTTGCCGACACACTTGTGGACGTTGAGGCCGAGACACTCAGTGACATGCTTGCGGAGGTCGATGGCGACACACTGGCTGACACGCTAGCAGAGGTGGAGGCCGAGACACTTGCCGACACACTTGTGGACGTTGATGCCGAGACACTCTGTGACAAGCTTGCGGAGGTCGATGGCGACACACTAGCTGACACGCTAGCAGAGGTGGAGACCGAGACACTTGCCGACACACTTGTGGACGTTGAGGCCGAGACACTCAGTGACATGCTTGCGGAGGTCGATGGCGACACACTGGCTGACACGCTAGCAGAGGTGGAGGCCGAGACACTAGCTGACACACTGGCCGACGTGGAGGCAGATAAACTCTGTGACACGCTGGCCGAGATGGATGGCGACACACTCGCTGACACGCTAGCAGAGGTGGAGGCCGAAACACTTGCCGACACACTTGTGGACGTTGATGCCGAGACACTCTGTGACAAGCTTGCGAAGGTCGATGGCGACACACTAGCTGACACGCTAGAAGAGGTGGAGGCCGAGACACTCGCTGACACACTGGCCGACGTGGAGGCAGATAAACTCTGTGACACGCTGGCCGAGATGGATGGCGACACACTCGCTGACACGCTAGCAGAGGTGGAGGCCGAGACACTTGCCGACACACTTGTCGACGTTGATGCCGAGACACTCTGTGACAAGCTTGCGGAGGTCGATGGCGACACACTAGCTGACACGCTAGCAGAGGTGGAGGCCGAGACACTTGCCGACACACTTGTGGACGTTGATGCCGAGACACTCTGTGACAAGCTTGCGGAGGTCGATGGCGACACACTAGCTGACACGCTAGCAGAGGTGGAGGCCGACACACTAGCTGACACACTTGCCGATGTGGACGCTGAGATACTCTGAGACACGCTGGCGGAGATCGATGGCGACACACTCGCTGACACAATAGCAGAGGTGGAGGCCGAGACACTTGCCGACACACTTGTGGACGTTGAGGCCGAGACACTCTGTGACAAGCTTGCGGAGGTCGAAGGCGACACACTGGCTGACACGCTAGCAGAGGTGGAGGCCGAGACACTCGCTGACACACTGGCCGACGTGGAGGCAGAAAAACTCTGTGACACGCTGGCCGAGATGGATGGCGACACACTCGCTGACACGCTAGCAGAGGTGGAGGCCGAGACACTTGCCGACACATCTCTGGACGTTGATGCCGAGACACTCTGTGACAAGCTTGCGGAGGTCGATGGCGACACACTAGCTGACACGCTAGCAGAGGTGGAGACCGAGACACTTGCCGACACACTTGTGGACGTTGAGGCCGAGACACTCAGTGACAAGCTTGCGGAGGTCGATGGCGACACACTGGCTGACACGCTAGCAGAGGTGGAGGCCGAGACACTAGCTGACACACTGGCCGACGTGGAGGCTGAGATACTTTGAGACACGCCGGCGGAGATCGATGGCGACACACTCGCTGACACGCTAGCAGAGGTGGAGGCCGAGACACTTGCCGACACACTTGTGGACGTTGAGGCCGAGACACTCTGTGACAAGCTTGCGGAGGTCGAAGGCGACACACTGGCTGACACGCTAGCAGAGGTGGAGGCCGAGACACTCGCTGACACACTGGCCGACGTGGAGGCAGAAAAACTCTGTGACACGCTGGCCGAGATGGATGGCGACACACTCGCTGACACGCTAGCAGAGGTGGAGGCCGAGATACTTGCCGACACATCTCTGGACGTTGATGCCGAGACACTCTGTGACAAGCTTGCGGAGGTCGATGGCGACACACTAGCTGACACGCTAGCAGAGGTGGAGACCGAGACACTTGCCGACACACTTGTGGACGTTGAGGCCGAGACACTCAGTGACAAGCTTGCGGAGGTCGATGGCGACACACTGGCTGACACGCTAGCAGAGGTGGAGGCCGAGACACTAGCTGACACACTGGCCGACGTGGAGGCTGAGATACTTTGAGACACGCCGGCGGAGATCGATGGCGACACACTGGCTGACACGCTAGCAGAGGTGGAGGCCGTGACACTAGCTGACACACTGGCCGACGTGGAGGCTGAGATACTCTGAGACACGCTGGCGGAGATCGATGGCGACACACTCGCTGACACGCTAGCAGAGGTGGAGGCCGAGACACTTGCCGACACACTTGTGGACGTTGATGGCGAGACACTCTGTGACAAGCTTGCGGAGGTCGATGACGACACACTAGCTGACACGCTAGCAGAGGTGGAGGCCGAGACACTTGCCGACACACTTGTGGACGTTGAGGCGGAGACACTCAGTGACAAGCTTGCGGAGGTCGATAGCGACACACTGGCTGACACGCTAGCAGAGGTGGAGGCCGAGACACTAGCTGACACACTGGCCGACGTGGAGGCTGAGATACTCTGAGACACGCTGGCGGAGATCGATGGCGACACACTCGCTGACACGCTAGCAGAGGTGGAGGCCGAGACACTTGCCGACACACTTGTGGACGTTGATGGCGAGACACTCTGTGACAAGCTTGCGGAGGTCGATGGCGACACACTAGCTGACACGCTAGCAGAGGTGGAGGCCGAGACACTTGCCGACACACTTGTGGACGTTGAGGCCGAGACACTCAGCGACAAGCTTGCGGAGGTCGATGGCGACACACTGGCTGACACGCTAGCACAGGTAGAGGCCGAGACACTAGCTGACACACTGGCCGACGTGGAGGGTGAGATACTCTGAGACACGCTGGCAGAGATCGATGGCGACACACTCGCTGACACGCTAGCAGAGGTGGAGACCGAGACATTTGCCGACACACTTGTGGACGTTGAGGCCGAGACACTCAGTGACAAGCTTGCGGAGGTCGATGACGACACACTGGCTGACACGCTAGCAGAGGTGGAGGCCGAGACACTAGCTGACACACTGGCCGACGTGGAGGCTGAGATACTCTGAGACACGCTGGCGGAGATCGATGGCGACACACTCGCTGACACGGTAGCAGAGGTGGAGGCCGAGACACTTGACGAGACACTTGTGGACGTTGATGCCGAGACATTCTGTGACAAGCTTGCGGAAGTCGATGGCGACAGACTAGCTGAGACGCTAGCAGAGGTGGAGGCCGAGACACTTGCCGACACACTTGTGGACGTTGATGCCGAGACACTCTGTGACAAGCTTGCGGAGGTCGATGGCGACACACTAACTGACACGCTAGCAGAGGTGGAGGCCGAGACAATTGCCGACACACTTGTGGACGTTGATGCCGAGACACGCTGTGACAAGCTTGCGGGAGTCGATGGCGACAGACTAGCTGAGACGCTAGCAGAGGTGGAGGCCGAGACACTTGTCGACACACTTGTGGACGTGGAGGATGAGATACTCTGAGACACGCTGGCGGAGATCGATGGCGACACACTCGCTGACACGCTAGCAGAGGTGGAGGCCGAGACACTTGCCGACACACTTGTGGATGTTGAGGCCGAGACACTCTGTGACAAGCTTGCGGAGGTCGATGGCGACACACTGTCTGACACGCTAGCAGAGGTGGAGGCCGAGACACTTGCCGACACACTTGTGGACGTGGAGGCCGAGATACTCTGAGACACGCTGGCGGAGATCGATGGCGACACACTCGCTGACACGCTAGCAGAGGTGGAGGCCGAGACACTTGCCGACACACTCGTGGACGTTGATGCCGAGACACTCTGTGACAAGCTTGCAGAGGTATATGGCGACACACTAACTGACACGCTAGCAGAGGTGGAGGCCGAGACACTTGCCGACACACTTGTGGACGTGGAGGCTGAGATACTCTGAGACACGCTGGCGGAGATCGATGGCGGCAAACTCGCTGACACGCTAGCAGAGGTGGAGGCCGAGACACTTGCCGACACACTTGTGGACGTTGATGCCGAGACACTCTGTGACAAGCTTGCGGAGGTCGATGGCGACACACTAGCTGACACGCTAGCAGAGGTGGAGACCGAGACACTTGCCGACACACTTGTGGACGTTGAGGCCGAGACACTCAGTGACATGCTTGCGGAGGTCGATGGCGACACACTGGCTGACACGCTAGCAGAGGTGGAGGCCGAGACACTAGCTGACACACTGGCCGACGTGGAGGCAGATAAACTCTGTGACACGCTGGCCGAGATGGATGGCGACACACTCGCTGACACGCTAGCAGAGGTGGAGGCCGAAACACTTGCCGACACACTTGTGGACGTTGATGCCGAGACACTCTGTGACAAGCTTGCGAAGGTCGATGGCGACACACTAGCTGACACGCTAGAAGAGGTGGAGGCCGAGACACTCGCTGACACACTGGCCGACGTGGAGGCAGATAAACTCTGTGACACGCTGGCCGAGATGGATGGCGACACACTCGCTGACACGCTAGCAGAGGTGGAGGCCGAGACACTTGCCGACACACTTGTCGACGTTGATGCCGAGACACTCTGTGACAAGCTTGCGGAGGTCGATGGCGACACACTGGGTGACACGCTAGCAGAGGTGGAGGCCGAGACACTCGCTGACACACTGGCTGACGTGGAGGCAGATAAACTGTGTGACACGCTGGCGGAGATCGATGGCGACACACTCGCTGACACGCTAGCAGAGGTGGAGGCCGAGACACTTGCCGACACACTTGTGGACGTTGATGCCGAGACACTCTGTGACAAGCTTGCGGAGGTCGATGGCGACACACTAGCTGACACGCTAGCAGAGGTGGAGGCCGAGACACTTGCCGACACACTTGTCGACGTTGAGGCCGAGACACTCAGTGACAAGCTTGCGGAGGTCGATGGCGACACACTGGCTGACACGCTAGCCGAGGTGGAGGCCGAGACACTAGCTGACACACTGGCCGACGTGGAGGCTGAGATACTCTGAGACACGCTGGCGGAGATCGATGGCGACACACTCGCTGACACGCTAGCAGAGGTGGAGGCCGAGACACTTGCCGATACACTTGTGGACGTTGATGCCGAGACACTCTGTGACAAGCTTGCGGAGGTCGATGGCGACACACTAGCTGACACGCTAGCAGAGGTGGAGGCCGAGACACTTGCCGACCCACTTGTGGACGTTGAGGTCGAGACACTCTGTGACAAGCTTGCGGAGGTGGATGGCGACACACTGGGTGACACGCTAGCAGAGGTGGAGGCCGAGACACTCGCTGACACACTGGCCGACGTGGAGGCAGATAAACTCTGTGACACGCTAGCGGAGATCGATGGCGACACACTCGCTGACACGCTAGCAGAGGTGGAGGCCGAGACACTTGCCGACACACTTGTGGACGTTGAGGCCGAGACACTCTGTGACAAGCTTGCGGAGGTCGATGGCGACACACTGGGTGACACGCTAGCAGAGGTGGAGGCCGAGACACTTGCCGACACACTTGTGGACGTTGAGGCCGAGACACTTTGTGAGAAGCTTGCGGAGGTCGATGGCGACACACTGGCTGACACGCTAGCAGAGGTGGAGGCCGAGACACTAGCTGACACACTGGCCGACGTGGAGGCTGAGATACTCTGAGACACCCTGGCGGAGATCGAGGGCGACACACTAGCTGACACGCTAGAAGAGGTGGAGGCCGAGACACTCGCTGACACACTGGCCGACGTGGAGGCAGATAAACTCTGTGACACGCTGGCGGAGATCGATGGCGACACACTCGCTGACACGCTAGCAGAGGTGGAGGCCGAGACACTTGCCGACACACTTGTGGACGTTGATGCCGAGACACTCTGTGACAAGCTTGCGGAGGTCGATGGCGACAGACTAGCAGACACGCTAGCAGAGGTGGAGGCCGAGACACTTGCCGACACACTTGTGGACGTTGAGGCCAAGATACTCTGTGACAAGCTTGCGGAGGTCGAAGGCGACACACTGGCTGACACGCTAGCAGAGGTGGAGGGGGAGACACTCGCTGACACACTGGCCGACGTGGAGGCAGATAAACTCTCTGACACGCTGGCGGAGATCGATGGCGACACACTCGCTGACACGCTAGCAGAGGTGGAGGCCGAGACACTTGCCGACACACTTGAGGACGTTGATGCCGAGACACTCTGTGACAAGCTTGCGGAGGTCGATGGTGACACACTAGCTGACACGCTAGCAGAGGTGGAGGCCGAAACACTTGCCGACACACTTGTGGACGTTGAGGCCGAGACACTCAGTGAGAAGCTTGCGGAGGTCGATGACGACACACTAGCTGACACGCTAGCAGAGGTGGAGGCCGAGACACTCGCTGACACACTGGCCGACGTGGAGGCAGATAAACTCTGTGACACGCTGGCGGAGATCGATGGCGACACACTCGCTGACACGCTAGCAGAGGTGGAGGCCGAGACATTTGCCGACACACTTGTGGACGTTGAGGCCGAGACACTCTGTGACAAGGTTGCGGAGGTCGAAGGCGACACACTGGCTGACACGCTAGCAGAGGTGGAGGCCGAGACACTCGCTGACACACTGGCCGACGTGGAGGCTGAGAAACTCTGTGACACGCTGGCGGAGATCGATGGCGACACACTCGCTGACACGCTTGCAGAGGTGGAGGCCGAGACACTTGCCGACACACTCTGTGACAGGCTTGCGGAGATCGATGGCGACACACTGGCTGACACGCTAGCAGAGGTGGAGGCCGAGACACTAGCTGACACACTGGCCGACGTGGAGGCTGAGAAACTCTGAGACACGCTGGCGGAGATGGATGGCGACACGCTCGCTGACACGCTATTAGAGGTGGAGGCCGAGACACTTGCCGTCGCACTTGTGGACGTTGAGGCCGAGACACTCTGTGACAAGCTTGCGGAGGTCAATGACGACACACTGGCTGACACGCTATCAGAGGTGGAGGCCGAGACACTTGCCGACACACTTGTGGACGTTGAAGCCGAGACACTCTGTGACAAGCTTGCGGAGGTCGATGGCGACATACTGGCTGACACGCTAGCAGAGGTGGAGGCCGAGACACTCGCTGACACACTGGCCGACGTGGAGGCAGAGAAACTCTGAGACACCCCTGCGGAGATCGATGGCGACACACTCGCTGACACGCTAGCAGAGGTGGAGGGAGAGGCACTCGCTGACACACTTGCCGACGTGGAGGTTGAGAAACTCTGAGACACGTACACGGGGGACGATAACGTGTCAGTGCTTGACATGGAACTAGAGTTTGTGGCTGAGACACTCGCTGACAGACATGCTGAATGTGTAGAAAATTAGTCTTTTAATGTCCATATTAGTATTATTTTATTGCTGATTTGCACTTACGTCGTATCAAAATTTAAGTGCATTGAGAAATAGATTTCAATTCCGAAATTGTTATGGAATTATGGTATGTAGGTAAATTCGCCTCTCTGGATGTTATGCTAGGCCATCACAAGGTTACCCCCAGCATTTTTTCGCCGGTACCCATTTATACACCTGGTTGGAAAGAGACAATGTGGAGTAAAGTTTCTTGTCTAAGGAAACAACTCGACGGCAGAGACCAGGCTCGGACCACCGACCTTCAGGTTGAAAGTCCGATGCTCTAACCACTTTACCACTGCCTACACCATGGAATTATAGAGCGTTTAAATCTTCACAGCTGGGCCAAATTTTTAACCGCAAAAGCATTTCGTTCAAGAGTTATAGGCGAACGAGTACTGGTCATTTTAGTAAAAATATATGGAGCGGCCATCTTTGTGTCCCACTTAGAGACACAAACGTTGCGGCCAAAACTTTAAAGTCTTAATTACACCAAAAATCTCATCACAAAAGATTGGATTCAATGAAAGTTCCACAAAATGAGCTTATAAGCATCTATAATGAAAAAATAACTTTCAACTGGTTCAATTTTGTTTATTTTCACGGCTTATCTGAAATAGCAGGACGAATTGCGTGACACATTTAAAACCTTTACAAATCGAAAGCAAAACATCGTTAAAACCTGAAACGTTTTGTGAAGGATTGTAACACTGGTATCTACATACCATGTTAGAAACAGCTTTGTAGGATATATAGTTTAGATTTTTGAATTTTTATGAAGTCATATGAAAGCCAAGGTTAGTGTGTAAATAACGCTTTAGTTGTAGATAAATTTTACAAGAATGACGGAAAATGAATTCTGGATATAAACGTATGAGGTAACCTGAAAACAACACTTTGCTTTTTCGCCTTTTGGTTTCTCTATGCCTCATTTCGCTCTTGACAATTAACTGCGTGCAGAAAACAAACCGGAAAAGTTATCAAATTGCCCCTCACGGTTTTGTAAAGGAAAGTACTCGGCGCGATGTCTATCTCCTTCTTTTTCCGTCTAGAGTGGATTTCACTTTTGTGAAGGATGTACTTTTGGAAATCTCTTGCTGTATTTTATGCACATTAATCGCTTTTGTTCATATAAATACGTTTTCGTAATCTTTTCTTATTCAGTGTTCAGAAAATAGGTTTCGTTTCGGGGTTTTAATGAGGCATAGAACAAAAAGGGCATGAAATAAAGCAAAGTGGTGTTTTGGGGCATCTTGATACCTTTAATATGCCCGTATGGAGTGGGCTATATAGATATTTTACGGTATTTTCAAGGCACATCTGCACTTTCTTACCTCCTATTGTGACAAGCAGAATTAGTGTTGTGGTAGGCATAGCTTGACAATAGTAACTTCTGTCTTTTTTCTAGAACTTTGGTCTCTTTAAGCAAATATATAACCTGCATAGATAGTTTAGGCAAAGTGAGATAAAGTAAGGTCAGATGCAGGGGTTGGAGAATGACTGGAAAAATAGTAAGAATTACATAACAAATTGCTCAAACTTACGTTGCTTAAATTTTACATAGTTCATTAATAAATAAAACGAAAGAGTTATATTTGATGATAAAATCTATATCGAAATGACTGAGCATTTATTCGAGACCCGCTTCAACAACCACAACCGTTCATTCAGTCAAGAGAAACACTTAGCTAAAACTACTCTTTTTAAGTAAGCCTGGGAGTTGAAGGCTCGTAAAGTTGATTTTTTTTCTAAACTGTTTTGAAGGGTCTGTCTTGAAACGCGCTAGTACGTATAATGGCAGTGCTAAGCAATGTAATCTGTGCTTAGCAGAGCAGTTTTGCATCTTGACTGCTGACAAACAGTCGTTACTCAACAGAAGATCGGAACTTATTTCTAAATGCGGGCCTGAAAACACGTTTTATGCGAAAAGCTCAAGTTGCAGCCCACCACACAAGCTGCCATATAACTAAAAAAAGTTGATTACGATGGAACCGGTTGTGGGATTGTTCCGACGTTTCGAACTTTTAATTTAAATTCTTTACGATAAAGTGTTTGTATACGACAATTGTAAGGCACGCGAGGGCAACTTCAACGAATCCCTGACCTTTTTTATCCTGTCTGATGAACGCCACCGAGCGTGGTGAAACTCGAGTTAATTTCTGTTTTTTGGGGGGCTTTGTAACATCCCATCATGCTGAAAAACAGTTGTATATCTTTACATGTAATAGTTAATTTATAAAAACTGGTTCAATAAAAGTATTTTTCTTATACAAGATCTTCTGAGGGAAGATGGAAAAACTCTCTCTTACACTGAGTTTGTTAGAAAGTGTAACTTTCTAATATATATGCAAGTTGTTTCTGCAGTCCCGAGACATCTTATCGAAATGGCAAGACAAAGTCATATAGACAAAAAGGGTTTTCTTTCGGAAAATTCGTTTCAGCTCTCACCTGATGCTTCCATAAATCTGCTTAAAATGAAAAATAAAGATTACTACTGGCTTCTAATAAACAACGACAAAAAAGAATTTAAGGCATGCCCAAAATGGGCAAGATACTTGCAATCAGATGAAGTGCTCTTGGAAACTTTCTTTAGCCGAGTGAAAAATATCTGTAAAGAAAATAAGCTCAAAGAATTCTATTTTAAGCTTCTCCACAGAATCCTAACCACAAAAAAAGAATTATTCACGCATGGTATGGAAAGCAATATGCTTTGTATATACTGTCAACAGAATGATTCAATAATCCATACTTTTAACAACTGCCACTGGACTAAACTATTCTTTCTAGAAGTGATTAAATGGTTCAATGAAGATAATGCCACCTCCTTCTTGTTATCTCCAATCGAAGTACTCTTTGGTGTAAAAACCGAATATGAAAACAAAGGGCCATACAGGATTGTCAGAAAACTTAACTTTACTCTTTTATTTGCTAAATACCACCTATATTTACAAAAACTATCACAAAAAAAGTTATCATTTTACGAATTCTTAGTTAAACTTTACTGGAAATATGACATAGAAAACCCCGCTTTCAAGTGTAACACCCGTTATTCATAGTGTTTAATATATCTGTAAATTAATTGACTTTTCAGTATCTCTTCTGATGTTGCCTTTTGTTATTGTTGTTGTTGCTGTATGTTTTCGTATTTGCTCAATAATAATAATAAAAAAAATGAAAAAAAATATATATAGATTCACCCTGAAGAAGACCGACAAGTCGGCCGAAATATGAGTGTTCTGAAAAAAATGTCTTGTCTTCATTTGTGTTTCAGTAAATGTATCTATTTACACCAAATTGCAGAAACGTTGTCATAGAAAATACAAATTACCAAATAGGAATTAATTACCTATAAAAAAGGATAAAAGGAGAGAAATGGTTTAGAAATGAAAAACTATTCATTCCTGAGATAAAAATTGATTCATTCATCTGATAGAAATTTGTTTTGAAGAAATATCTGTTGAAAGGTATTGTATGCGACAGATTACCTCTGTGAATATCATTAAAGTAGTTCATTCCTATTTGGTATTTGATATTTTCTATGACAACGTTTCTGCAAAAAAAAAAAAAAAAAAAAACAGGACACAATGTTTGAGTTTGGAAAACATGTTTCGGATACTTCAGTATACATCATCAGTTCAGAATGTTTACAATATATATTCTTATGTAATGGTTCCACACTTCAGGAGTGATTATTGGGCCTATTAGACTCAGGCAGGAGCCTAGGCTCCTGACTCAGAACAGTTAGACCAGAGGGTCTTAATGAGAATGGCTTTTTTACAGCCAGAACCGCAGAAGTCGTACCAAAATTAGAGTTCTGACAATGCCACAATATCTATCTTTGAGGCTCCCAGTCATTTCTGGAGTGCGTGGTTGGACCAATAACAATTTTAAGGTCTGATTTTATCCGACTACACCAGACAGACTTCAATATAGCTTTCGCTAGATTAGTATAACCTGCGGATTTTTGGCACCGACTCAATAGTGAGATCAACCATACCAGTGAGACATGCATTGTCATGCAATTGGGCCTCCGAGACAGCTTTTAAAAAGTACAATACATACCTGAGATTGCTTTGAATCGATGCCTTCATTTGCCAAACGTTTAACTTCACTGCAAGAATAAATTTAATAAACATTACAAAAAAACATTACAGCAAGAAACAATTTAGTTAAACATTTATTTCAGGAGATCACAGTATTTCTAACATTTCAAAGTCTATTTACAATAAGAATAATAGTAAATATTTCAGTGTTTTTTCCGAGCATCTCAGCGGGCCAGAATCCTAAATCCTTTAATCTGAATGGATATCACGCGCTATTAGCCGGCCCATTTTCCCATCCGGACCGGAATCCTGTTGAATCTTGTTGACAGTGCAATCTCACTTTCACGATTTAACGGCACAAACACAGAAAACAATCAAGAAAACCAGCAAAGTTTCACCATGGCTGACATCGTCTGAATTTGCAGAGATCCGAAAACACGCTGAAGATCGATATCAACGGTTGGCATGAACGAGGTATCAAAAAGACTCAATGAAGAAAGAGAGATTACACTAAGTGGAAGGAGAAATCAGCCGTAAAATTAAAGGCCAATGTTATTCCTCGAAAAGCCAAGTAAAAGATTGGATTTTATGATTTGTTAATTTAATAGTTTGTTGGGCGTTTGTTGTTGTTTATTACAAAGCGGCATTTGTGGCTTTAAAAATTACTGTAATTAATGCAATCTAGCGGAGTGCTTTTTTACACAGGATTTGACTCCATTTCATTTAAGATTTCTTATTTTTCCGGTATTGCTTTTTCTTCTGATCGAGATTCTGTGAATTTTCATTAAAAAGTCTTGCATGAATTTGTCATTCTGGTTAGATTATTAGATTGTTGTCAATTTCGTGATCTGATTTTAAAAGATAATTCGTACTTTTACTCAATTGCGCGGTTTGTATGCTTTAACATCTCAGTCTTTTCCTTCTTTTATCTAAATTCTGTAACTGTTCATTCAAGAAAATATGATTTTTAAATTAGAGTAGCTCAGTTTAAGCTTTCGCGCTGCTATGAATGAATTACGCTCGATTTTGTAAGAACTTATTAGAAAAGTTTCAAACGTTTTTTAAGCCAATCTGCAGCTTTCCACAATTTCGCTCAGGTAGGCAATAACATTTCTCTATCCTCGCCGGAGGCAGACACAACAGCCGTTTATTCTACCGAGAGACAAACTGATAGAAATGAGTTCACTTTGCAAAGTTAATTATTTTGTTCATGAATGGAAAAGTTGTGGAGATCAGACCGAGTTAATTTAGGTTTCACGCGCGTGGTGTCAGCATATACCTTTACTCGGCGAGTAAGAAACCTTTTGTTGGAAAGCTGAACATGTAAATCAAGATTCTCTTGGCAAATCAAAGTTATTTACCAGCTTAGGTCAGTCCGTATAGAAAAAACTGTTCCTTCGATACCTAACTCCCACATAAATCGATATTTAACTCGCATTACTTAAGACAAAATCACATGTACGACTCGAATTTATTTATAAATAGTAAAACGAAAGGAATAAACTACGGCTTAAAACAAGATACCGACAATAATGCAATTTAGGGCTCGAGACTAACTCGACAAACTCTTGAACTTACTAGCAGCCTATAGTGGCTAGTCACATACCAAAATTAACATGCCAAAGTAAATTTTCACTAGTAGCAACTAGTCTGTCCACATGTTTAGCATTCTCTGTACGTGTGATGGACTTTGCTTTTAAATGGCTGCGTCAATTATAAATTTAGCCTTTTTAAATGAACTTGAACTTTGTTGTTCTGTGTTGTTTTGTTAAGTTATAGCTTGCTCGGGCAATGAAATCACACCGAGGGGTTACCCCTTGGGCAACTTGATCTGTCATGGAACAAAGCTCTGTTACTACAATATTTGACTTAACGACTTAATATAAACTAAAAGTTTTTCGTTGTCGTTTATAAATACGATATCTAACTCCTACATTAATCGATATTTAACTCGCAACACTTAATCCAAAATCACATGTACGACACGAATTTATTTATAAATAGTTAATGGAAAGGAATGAATTACGGCTTAAAACAAGATACCGACAATTATGCAGTTTAAATTATTTAAACTTTCCTTTCTTTTGTTCAAAATCTAGCAAATACAATGTAGAATAAAGATAGACAGACTTTCATCATTTGGTTGCACTGATAACGTTTCTTGGCTTAATCAGGAGCAAGGGACTGAGAAAGCAGTATTTTTAATTTATATTATTGGGGCACCAAGCCAACACATGTGGTTGCCCCAAGGACAACAAGACACCAAAGTAAATTTAGAACCATGTACACCCTGGCTAGCCAAAATTGGATTTTTACTGTCTTCGGCTAGTAGGCTTGCGTTTTATAGATAACATAATGCTTTTTAAAATTCTTAAACGACTGGCCATTTGGTCATTTTCATTTTAGTTTCCATTTCAGAATTTTAAATTCTAAATTTCAGCAATGTTTCAGCAATGTTTCAGCAATGTTGGAAACTCGTTGCCATAGTAACACGACAAAAGCATAACTATGAACTGTTTGCCATCGATGCGTTACATTGGTTCTCGAAGTTACTTTTTGCGTCATTAATTTGTTGCGCTGCTCACAAAAAAAAAACGCTTTTCATCTCTTGATCGAAATCCATTTTGCACAAGCCTTTCTTATCCTGCCAACTAATAAGTTGAGGTACTGGTGTTGAGGTATTATCAGACAACCTCTCTGTTAACCTGCTCTGTTTTCGATTTATACCCGTTCAAGTAAAAAGGTTATGGATATTTGTAAAATAATTAATAGGTGTTTCGAACGTCAAACCATAGGGGGATATGGAAGACAGATCTTAGACCCATTTCGAAAAATCGGTAATACCTATCACGAGAAAAGTGCTTATAAATATGCGTGCAATGTTAATCATTATTGTTATTTGTTGATTGCTCAAGTACGTAAACAATGTCGAAATAACTATCTTGCTTTTTCCATTTCTTCGTATGCTTACCAAGAAGAGTATCCGAAACGATATGTGCGGTAATCTTTGCAAAAAAAAAATGCCGGTATAATCATATAAAACTTGAGATCATATACCTCTGTTCTGAATATCGGAATAGACACAATAGACTCAATTAGCGTGTTTTCAAGATGACGTCAACAACATTATTTTCCTCCACTTTAAGTTCCTACAAACACATATTCCGCATTTCAAGTTAGTAGGTGTTCTATAAAATTAGTATTATATGTTAAGGAACACATTTCACAAACCGTGATATAATTTGATAGAAGCATTACAAAATATTTTTAAAGACAAAAATAGAAAATAAACTCAGCAAGAAAATAGTTTGCACTTGTAATAAGCATGTCAAGCGTGACAGTTCAAAGTAGTTGAATATGATTTGTTGTGCAAGTTCAAACTCTAGGGTAGGGAGGTAAGTCTGCTGGCCCAGATCCATAACAAAGAAATAAAGCCAGTTAAAGCTCGGACACACAACCCTTTCTACATCAGTGTACAAAATTTCCTTCCCCGTCTTCCAGACTAGAATGGTTTTAAAGTCATGCTCTAGCATCATTTAAGTCCAATCTCCTTCCCTCTCGT
This sequence comes from Dendrophyllia cribrosa, assembly GCA_024195265.1. Taxonomy (NCBI): domain Eukaryota; kingdom Metazoa; phylum Cnidaria; class Anthozoa; order Scleractinia; family Dendrophylliidae; genus Dendrophyllia; species Dendrophyllia cribrosa. Next base: position 6,627,701 of record JAJLRJ010000009.1, read on the forward strand.
GTGCACTCGCGGTAAAGACTTAGTTTATAAATAAAAATTGTGCCGATGTCAACAACGCACGTTCGTATCTTAAATAATACATAATAACATGGTCCTTTATAATTTAATGTTTTCTTAAGACGATCTTAAAGTTATACCGGCAATCACGCGAACAAACAAAGAATGCTCATAGCTTTAAAAGCAGCTTCATTCAGAAACCGCGTTCAAAAGTATTTTTTTTAATAGTTAAACAAATGTTTATTACACAAACTATTTAGAATATAGCTGCTGCATACACGCGTTGGCTCTATACGCATTCCTTTTTTATATACAAATACACGGCTGGAAATAAATATTCTTTTAAAAACGAAGTTGGAAGTGAAATTAATATGCTAAACAAGAACTGTCAGCAAAACGTGCAAGTAAGATTAAATATTGTTTCGTCCTTTTTCAACTTTAAAGAACTAAACAAAGAATTAGAAATATAAGTAAAAGTGTTTCTTCAGTAATGAAATGTCTCTCTAAGGACATAATGTAATTTTGAAGTCTATAAAAACTACTGAATGCATGAGCCGGTAAGCGAGTGCACCCGCTAGCAGATTTTATTGACCTCACGCGTGTATTTTATTTTCTTTGAGAACATTGAAAACCCTTCTATTAGGTAAATTGAACGTAAAAGATTATGTTTACCTTTCTTGTAGATTAGAGAGATCTTCTACTGAATTATGAAGCCCGTAGTGGCAGAGCTTCGAAGGATCGATTCATCGTATAAAATTTAAAATATTCATCAGTTATGGTATGATGACCCGCCGAGAGTGATTTTGTATAACTGAGTTCCACTTTAGTGATTTGTTAACAATCAATCGTCATTTAAGAGGTTACCAAGGTTATAAAACACTTCTAGAATATGTTCGTTTTATTTCCATACATTTTATTACGTATGCCACACAAAGGGGTTCCAAATTGTATTAACCCTCGGGGGTCGAATTATAGTGAAGGCGAGTGGATTTTGCGAGGAAATAAACACGCGATTAGCTTGTAAATTAACATTTCTAAGGTCTTCTAAATTCCTAAACACGGCGGTAAAATCAATAGCTGATTCATACTGCCTGTGAGTTCGTTCTGAATTGAAGTATTCTGTATCTAATATAAGAAATTCTCTTCACTTTGATTTCTTGTTGAATTAACTGAACCGTTAACTGAACTCTTGCTCGGTTAAATGCGTAATAGAGAAACAAACCCTTTTTTTCGGCAAAACAGATGTCGCTCGATCTGTGTCTAATTTTGTTTTTAAGGTATGGTAACAAGTGAAAAAGATGAAAATTTTAAATAGGGTCATTGTTCTTAAAACACGAAATGTATTCTAAAATGAGTGTCCAGACTAAAGAAAAAAGTTTGGCTGTACAAAAGAGCAACACACCATAGTCTGTTTCACGGGAAAAACATAATGACCAAAAATAAACCACAGAGCAAAACGGAAGGTCAAAAATGAATAACCATTATCTTTGTATGAAAAATGTGCCTTTGTAACGGGCTATAAATTAAATCCGTCTACGTCGTTTGTTTATCAATAGCTTGAAGTTTATTAGAAGAACATTCCAGTTGCCTTTAATTAGTCGGCGCCGGCCTGTACCAAGATGTAGTGATGTTTGAAAATCAGGAGGCCAAAACAAACAAAATCACTAGAAACGCTTGTTTTGGTTAGAAAATAGTTGTTATATTATTTTAGATTCAATTCCATTTATTTTAACGTGAGCTGACAGCCACGGAGGTAACTTTCCCCCGGCATCATTAAAAAATGGTTTGGTGGAAAACACGGGGCCGGGGTCCCGGGGTCTGTGGAAAACACGGGGTCACCGGGTCTGTGGAAAACACGAGGTCATGGTATTTGTGGAAAACACGGGGCCTGTGGAAAATAACAGTCCCTCACGTTTCCAATAACTATAAAAAAGGAAAGATTCTGCTGAATTTAAGCAGCTATAATAAAGTCAAGTAAGTTCCGGCTGCGTGGTATGGTTAAGCCTGGTTTTTATTGACTGTTTTTGCGTGACGGGTCGCCTGTTACGCACTACGCACAAGCGCGCGTATTAAAGTTATTTTTGATTGGTTAATTTTTACAGGCGCGCGCATTGGTTACGATAAAAATTTCAAATTCGCGTGGCTTATTGTAAAGGCTGGTTTTGCAAATTTAGTGGTTAGAGTTTTTACTGTCATTTTATGTTTTAATTTGGACATTAACCCCGATGAGGACTTTTTCCGACTGCCGTGTAAAGTTTAGTTTTGGATCGTTGCACTTATCCTTTTTTCTTGGACCCGTTTTCACTGGACATACCGGCACTGCTTTGCTTCTGCTTATCCTTATGCCTATGCTCATGTCGCAAGTGAAAACCAGGATTTGTACCGCGTACTTTTGATCTCGCACGTCCTTTTAAATGTCTTGAAAATCAGCCGGCTTCGTTGGTTTCACTCCGTGGTTTGAAAAAAGTTCATCACGTGATCAATTTTTTTGTTGAACGCAAGTCTACCGCAAGACCCGGGGGGGGGGGGGGGTACTCCCTTATATACGCTATATAGGTATGTGCCGCCCGATAGGGTAGGGTTTTTTTAGCTGCTCAGTCCTTAAATAGGGTATCCTTTTTGGTATTTTTTGGTATTGTGGTCCTTAGGTATTCCTTAGATAGGGTTACTAAATTGCAGTATCCACCCCAACGCGCAAAACGAAAAAGATATGGTCTGTTAAAACTGGGTCTTAAAAAAGGTATCAAATCTCGATTTTCTACCCTTAAATAGGGTCAGGGTTTAAGAACCTTGGCGGCACACACGTATCCTAAATTGTCGGGAGTACCCCCCGGGCCACAAGATCGCTAACGTTGAACTTGCAAGGAATGATTTAAAACTATTCTGCCTTCAAATACGATATATTTTTTTTAACTTTCTGTAACTTGTAATTGAACAGAAAGAACTGTTTTTCTAGGAAAGGTATTATCTGAGCACATTTGGGGACAAGAACGTTAGAAAAAATTCCCCATCCCTGGGCCTGAAGAACCGGATTTGTTCCGGGGGTTGCCCGGTGGGGATGGCAACAGCTTGAATTGAACCATGCATTATGTCAATCACTTTCATTAGGAAACAATCACGCTATATTCCGTAAAATTCCACAAGGCTTTTTTGGTTGGCTTATTTTCGGGGGATGGGGAGGAGGCTTACTATCTGAATTTTACGGTATATTAAATTTATATAAAAATTCCGCAAAAAAATCCTGAAAGTCACGCTATGTACCCCGATATATTAAAATAAATAATTCAGTGTAAGAAAACATGTAAAATGCTAATAATTTGAAATTACTGTACCGTAGAAGGTTTGTTTTGCAAACCGAAATATCGGGCAAATATATTCAACTGTTTGTTTTTTTATTTCACTTCTGTCTCAATCTCTTCGCCTTGCCGTAAAGATCAGTTTGCCGTTTTTACCTTTACTATTGCAAGATTTTTACTGATCAGGTCTGCGATAGATCCGGCACTCTTCATTGGTTTGTCGCTGTGGTTTTGCCGTTATTATAGTTTTCCACAGACCCCGGGACCCCGTGCTTTCCAGACCCCGGGACCCCGACCCCGGGACCCCGACACCCCGGTCCCGTGTTTTCCACCAAACCTAAATAATAATCGAAAACTTTAAAACGAAGAATAGTTCCAATTCTTCGGTTATCTTCGGAAGTGTAAAAAAATAAAAATAAAAAACCTTTCCTTGGGATTGAATTGAAAAATTGAAGCTACAATTCGCAAAATCGCACTCCTTCATGACGTCGCAGGCAGAGACTGGGGGAGGGGGGTTGGGTTAAAAGTGCGTCCGAACAAATTTGTATTACCCGCAATAACATTATTGGAAACCCTTCCTTTCTCTCAGGCCCGGTTCAGATGCCGCGTTTCACACGAGTCGAACTTAATTCAATGAATTGAAAATACGGCGTCTATAGCTACGCACTTATCAAGTAAGGTGCAGTTATATTATATTAAAGTGCACATGAAGTGAAATTTCACAACCATTTTTTTCAACAATCTGAAAATAGGTGTTTTAGGAATTATTTTGATGGGTAAATAGGTCACTTGAATTGGCGGGAACATATTTTAACAAGCGATGCAAGTTGGGCATGATAGACAAGGACCTGGGTTCTAGTTACGTCGTTAGTGTATTTTCAACTGAGTGCGTCACTTGTTTTACAGTGGAGTTTTGGCAGCTTGTGGAAGGATTCTTTCGATTAAATATGTTGGAAAGTGATGCGTATTTTAGCCCCGGGTTCGTCCCTTTCTCCGCCAGGTTTTGTTGTGATCGAACACACGAATGACGTCTAAAATACATTGTTTGTACCTTTTTGGCCGCGCTCAAAATATCGCAAATTTCAGGCCCCGATGGGAGTTTTCAAACCGCTAAAAATAGTGAATCATCTTCGTGCAACAAAAGGAAAACGACTGAAAATGAAATAAAGGTGATATAAACAACATAAAACCCTAAAACAAAACGGTAGTGAAATTTCACTTCATGTTCACTTTACGACTACTGGCACCTTGGTAGAACAACAGAACCAACGAGGAGAAAAAGAGACATAGGGACAGAGAGTTAGGTGCGAAGGATGCAAAGGCAAATTACTGCACCAACATCACTGACATTGGTTTTGATGTGGTCATGGGCCGTGTTGTTTTCTTAATACGGACAGTTCCTGTGTTCCCTATAATGCCCCTATTAACGGGCATCGACTGCACCATAGCTGATGCAATTTTCATTTCTAATACAGCATAGAGTGTTTTCACTCACGTGACTGGCGGCCATATTGGAATGCTAAAACAATAGGAAATGTTTGAATAAGAATAGAGCTTAAGTCCCATAGGATTCGTTTAGGACACCAATGTGGCCGCCATTTTAGTGTTTTGGGACACCAATATGGCCGCCAATTTCCAGCGAAGAAATATCTGAAATAATCGCCTCCCTCGATTAATCCGGCCACCTTAAAAAATCGCCCGAATTTAAAGGGTAACGGGTATCGGGTAAAAGGCAACGGATAACGGGTAACGGTTAACGAGTAACGGGTAACGAGTAACGGGTAACGAGTAACGGATAACGGGTAAAGGGTAACGAAGTAACGAGTAATGACTTAACGGCGTAAGGAGAATAGGCTTCACCACGTAATATACAGCTGTTTCAAGAAAGGTTGTCGGAAAAAGCGAAAAAGTGCACGCGACAATCCTGAAAAATAATATGGGATATGATCAATGAATTTTAATAAGTCAAATAAATACATGAAACCCGCGATGCCTCGTCCGTACAGGGACGATCTTAGATGGCGGGCCATTGGGATAAATTAGTTTTTAGGGTATAGCGTGGATGACTAGCCACAATACCTTTCTGGATTGCCGCGTGCACTTTTACGCTTTTTTCCGACAACCTTTCTCGAAACAGCTGTATCAAACTTGAGACACAGTGTTTCATCAGATTTCCAAACACCGCGAAGTGGGTTGAAAAACGAGGCGCAGCCGTGTTTTTTTTAACCCATTTCAAGGTGTTTGGAAATCTGACGAAATACTGTGTTGAATGTTTGATATTACTTCTCAAACAAAATGATTTTAGAAGGAGAAATTAGGGATGCAAAAATGAGGAGTGTTTCAACTGATTTCCAAACACTCATTAAACATTAATTTCCTTTGTATTTTCGTCATGAATTATAAATGAGTTTGAGAAATATGTGTACTGTTTTATTTTTTTACCGCGTAACGAGTAACGGGTAAGCAACAACGAGTAACGGGTAACGAGTAATGGATAACGGGTAACGGATAACGGGTAACGAAGTAACGAGTTATGACTATGTTTACTGATTTGTTTTGTCTTTCAGAAAGGAAAAATAGATCGAATATAGTTTCTTTAAAGGGAAAACTAAACATTGGTGAATGGCACGGCGGACAAAAAGTTGCACTATAAGTTGTTGACGGTTCTAAGAAGCGGGGAAAGAAAGGAGCAAGGCTTCAAAGAAAAAACATGAGATGATTTTTGATCTCTGAACTATGTATATGTAATTTGGTGTTGTTATTGTACTTATCGCACTGATTTGTGAACATTGAGTGTGATGTCAAGCCGGGGGCTGTTTAATTAACAGTCAAATAGTGATTTGCATTCAGTTGTACTCCGTGCTCATCATGCGTAAATTCAATGACTGACGTTCAAAACTCTTAAACCAATCAAAACAACATATCACACAAAGCAGTTATAGTTTTACACTTAGTTAATAAATAAATATTGTAACTCAAATCATTTCTTATTACAGGCCTATCAGGCCTATCTTAAAAGGACATCGAATCTCGCGGGGCTATGGCAGTAACGTGCGACAATTAGGGCCGATTCGCACTAGCGGACAAGTTTGAAATGTCATGACATTTTTGACAAAAACAAAATTGTCGCGACAAGTCAGAGACATTTTGAAGAAAACAAAAGGTATAATTATCAGTACAATAGCTCTGCACGTGCTTCTGGCATCCTTGTACATTTCTCGGCACGGTCGTCTTGAGCAAACATCAAATATGCAGGCAGGTCCACGTGGTGAAAAATGTTAAAACGATTTAGATAGATAGATAGATAGAAACTTTATTTAAGTGTCAAAAGACCTTATAGCCTGGGTAAACCCATACTAATTTGGGGACACATAAAAAAGTATAAAATATCTAATATTAATCTAAAACCTAAAATATATTTAATATTTAAAATTTATATAAAGCTGAAGTGCGCGTGTACTGATGTTTTTGTGCTCATGCGGGGAAAATGTCGCAAGAAAACTATTATTTTTCCCGTCCATTTATCGGCACAAACTGGTTCCCTCCGCATTCTCTTGTTCCAACCCCGGTATTACCATCCTTCCACGACGTCACCTCGGCAAGTTATGAAGCAAGTGGCGTTTAACAGATGTTAACGCCACACAATCGTCCACGAAGCGTTAAGCGGGACTATGATAAATGGGCAAAGGACGAAATTTCGCGTGTTGTTTTTTAGTACAATCCAGACCAAACACAATAGCCAATCAACAACGTATTGTTATCTGGCATTACGAGGGGCATTGGAATGCGACTTGTCATGAATTGTCCTGCCTTGAGGCAGAACGGCCCCTTTGAAGATTTGTCCGTTTTGACAAAATTTGCACTTGTCCAACAAGTCGTTCGCACTTGTTTTTGCGATTGTTTGACAAAATGTATCGCGCGTCCAACGCTGACCAATCATAAGACAACTGCTTCTTTGTTTTCCTGAATTGTTGGACAAGTTCTAGGTCTCAAAAAACGTATTCGCACTTGTTTTCTGTAACAAGTGACACATTAATGAAGAAATCTACAAATTGTTACAAAATTTGTCCGCTAGTGCGAATCGGCCCTTATAAAACAATTTTACATTTTACACTTTAATAATCGTTAAATAACTATTTTGATTCGAAATCATTTTTAATTGTAGCTTATCTTAAATTTAAACACTTCTGATGAAGCTTTATTTTGTATCTTTTCTCTTTCTCTCTTTCTCTTAGTTCTTAAGCTAAGTGTACTGACCACGCTAAATATAGGATTGATTGATCAAAGTTACGGCTGACCTGGCTGACAGCGTGAGAAAAATGCGACGTTCGCGCCATGGTGGCGCCGTCTGCTCTCTTAGGCTACGACTGACTGACTGAGGGAAGGGAACATCCGCAGTAAATTGCAATGCGGTTCTAAAAGAATTGTAGAGCAAGCTGACACGTAATGATTTCATTCTCACACTCAATTAATGGTTTGCACGTCAGCCATGCTGGGAGTCAGAAAAATGAAATTGTCATCCTTTGGGAATAAAATACTAATTTTATGCAAACGATTTCCGTTGTTTTTGACCCACAACATGTCCGACGTGCAAACCACCACGTGCAAAGAAACGTATATGATTTTAAGCCTTTTTTGGCCACATTTAGTAAGGTTTACCCATTTTAGAGACCTTTTTATTAGTAATATTCATTATCTAATGTGATAGAAGTAATAAAGTTAAAAGAAAGTTGAAAGTTATAAGTTGTTTATCCAAACTCACGAAAGCGCTGGACTTAAATGCTCGGCCCCACTAGCATTTGTGCTACAAACACTTTTCAATCTCTTACATTTTCACGTTGCATCGTCCACCCCCTCCCCCCCCCCCCCCCCCCTCCTTCCTCTATTCACTCCGCCGCTCCCCTCCCCTCCCTTACTATGGATTCCTGATTTGCTTCTGGTTACAGACATGTGGCAAGGCCATGGCTCAAACCACCAGTGAATGGAAGTAGAGCAGGTTAAATAAATTATGGTACGGTTTCGATAACCTCGAGGCCAGTTTCGGTAACTTTACCGTTTCTATGAATTCAAAGATGTGATGAATTCAGGATATCAACAAATTCAAGGCTTCGTTGAATTCAGTGTTTTGCCGCCATCATGACAATTTTGATGAATTCGAGGTTTGCGATTAATGAATTGAAACTTCGACGAAATCAAGGATTAACCTAATTCAAACTTTCGGTTAGTAAACATTTCAATTATTTTGTTAAACAAAATATTTTTATTGCCTTTGGCTATGCTTTGGTTACGTTTAATTGACCGTCAAATTGTATGTATTCATTTGACACGTGCTCATCGTGCGTAACTTGAATGATCGTTCAAAAGATCGAGTAACCCAAAATAACATATAGAAGTTACGGATTACGAGGATGCCGGAAAATAGCTCCAACTGCGCAGGAAACTCAAACGCGAGAGACTGGGAGATTGAGGTAGGATGAAAAGAATATATTGCCGCCTTGCGGCAAGATGGCAAACCACTGAAAATTTACACTTAATTTGAAAAGCAAACAGCACTTAACGAGAATAGTTCTCGATAGGTTTATGTGTTGGATGACCTTGGATTCTATCCACACACTCAAAATTAAAAACTTCAGAGAAAGTGAGAGAGAAGAAGCAAATTAATCTTGGAGTGAACTTTGGAAAAAAATCCAAAGAAACATATCGTTTTAAGGTTTTTGGCCACAATTCATTATCATGGATTCCCCTCCCCTGTGTAGGGAATTGTAGGAAGTTTTAATCATTTTAGACTCACGAATCAAAGTATAATAAACCCATAACTTTCTTGGACAGCCAAGTCCTTCGCGAATTTGCACTGACGGAAAAAAGGAACTACTTTAAAAGTGCCACATAGTGTATCGGCTCTTGTTGTGGGAAATCTTTAGTTAAACTTACTTTCTTTGAAAAAGGTAAGTATGGTTTAAAATACAATGCAATGGTCTGTTGAACTAATTAAAAACTTGCCAAGGAAATGCCCAAAAGCTCTCTATCTCCCAAATAAATATTTCCCGACAAAGAGAAAAAATGACTGAAGTGTATGTTTTTCTGCTTCTGATCAAAAGGATACTTCTTTTTCGGGGCTTAATCGAATTTCTTTCCTGATTAAATATTCATATTACCGGGTTCTGCAGAATTGAATTAGATCTGACTTGATCAAAACGCAAAGCAAACAGGCCTTAATGGTATGGATAAAAGCGAATTACTCGTTAAACAAATTATCCACCTCTTATAAATTGGCCTTTGAAAATCTACAGACCGTTGTGATATTGCTACGTTTTCTTTTTGCTTAAGAGGTTAATTTCAATATACGTTTGATTTAGACTCTTGATTTTTACACCAATAGTCAGGCTGTAGCATTTGAGCATTTCCGTCCGTTGAGGGGGGGAGGGGGGGGGGGGGGGTACTCGGGTATATTTTGGGTGGGTATGTGCCGCCCGGGTCTCCAAATTTGGACCCCGTTTTAGAAAGAATTTGCACTCAAAATGATACCCCGTTCTAGAAATAGGTCAATTTTTAATACTAAATCTTAAAATCTTAATATTTTAATCTAGAAAAAAATGGCTGCTGATAATTTGAAGCTTTCGTGCGTTCGAAATATTATACCTTGTTCTAGGAAATGTCTCTAAAATGGATACCCCGTTTTAGATCAGGAGTCCCAAAATCACGACCCCGTTGGGCGGCACATACCCGTATAGGTATTTTGGGGGAGTACCCCCCCCCCCCCGGGCATTTCCGCACCAATCACTTTCGAGATTCGACTCAATATGAGAGTCGTCTTTTTAGTTGATATCGCTTCGTCGATTGATTTATGTGTAAATAGGGGTGACAGACCTAAAAACGGGTATACATTTATTTTTTTATGGAGGATGTTAGTGTTGACTGAATAAACCTTTCAAATGCCGCGTGCAACGGACTGGTGGTGGCTGTCTTTCTGTAATTTCCTGTGGATTTTGTTCCTATAGAATTAGAAATCATTTTTCGGCATTCGCCATTTATATCGGCATATTGTTTATTGTCATGCCAAAAACTTGTACCCTGAAAGGAGACATTTTCTAATTGCGGGCACAAGCTTTGTAAACTTATACTTAATTTTGAAATAAAACTTGTTGTTGTTGTTGTTGTTGTTGTTGTTGTGCGCGTTACTAAAATGAACAATTGCCATGCACAGTTGAGCTTGAAGGGCCTGGCGCCATTCTCGTCCCCAGAGCCTTCGTTTCGTTTGGTCAGCGGAAAAAACGAAGGGCTCTGGTAAAAGTGCCTTCCAGATGTCGTAAAATCCACGACATCCGTTAGCGCATGCCTAATTCATTAATGTATTATTGCGCTTGCTCAATACCAGAAACCGCAAATAATAAAACCTTTCGTGTGTGCATTCTCGTCCCCAGAGCTCTCGTTTCGTTTGGTTGAGCTCTGGAGACGAGAATGTTGTGTGTGTGGAATGGCGTTCGAAAGGACTGTACAAGACTTAACAATTTCAGGAAAACATCGTGCTAAAAAAGAAAGAAGAAAAGCTTAACGTGCTGCTGTTATTTAGAAGAAAGATTGTCTTTGTATTTTGCCCACTGGTTTTAGAAAATCCTCGATAAGTCAACCGATTTCTTTCGTTTGGGAGCTGTGTATTTATCGTTTCGCCACAGAACGCTATGATATCCGACCAAATCAGTTGATGGGACAGCTAAGTTTGTTGATGGACACGCTGTGGTCATTGATTTGGCTTCTTTCATCGAACAGTGGTAAAAAATATCGAGGAATTTTTGTTTTGCATTCGTTTCATGTTATTTTAATTGGGCTTCGAGTGACCTTCGTTTCCCTAGATTTGTATTTCAAGTTGTAGCAAAGAGAACTACCTAATAAAGAAAATATAACTTGCTTACGAGAGTGCTGATAGCGTTGTTGTGTTGTTGTTATTTAAAATGGGTAACCTGGTGGTAATATTTCTTTTCACCCGTGGGCTTCCTTCAGGATTTCTGTTGCAAGCAACATACTTCTTTAATATTCGTGGCCGCTTATAGCTTCGTCTTCCAAGACACATAGTGACTTTTTTCGGGAACGAATCGCTCATATTTAGCGACATTCAGATCCCGTTATACTTTGAAATTTAGCAGCCGTATCTTTACCTGCTAAACCAAACAAAACTGCGTGACATTGGTCGTTGAATGCGTTGAAATTAAAACGTTGGTTTTGTTGATGTAGTCGTCATAGGACTTCAACATTTGAAATTCAACCGGAAGTAAAACCTTATGCGTAGAAACGTAAAATTTTTCACCTTGTTGCGCATTCATTTTTAAACGGCCAATCAAAAAGTTCAAATTTTTGTCCGTTACCAGAGCTACACGAGACGCAATTTAAAAAAACCGTGGAGCTCTGGGAACGAGAATGGCCTGGCGCTAGTCCGCGCAAGTCACCAATAGAAGCCAAAATGGGCTCAGTCGAAGCATATTGCACTGAAAAAATGGCAAAATGACGGGGTCTTTTTTCGCTCCAACTAAATCATATTTCCCACCATAATGTTCATTAGATTCTAGTCTCTTCAAAAGCGAGTGTGGATGTTGACATTACGCCTATTAAAATGAGTTACACCGCTAAAAGCGATGACCGCGCGGTTGAACTCCATACAACAGTGTACAAGCCTTTACGTGATATTGGTTACTTCAAGGTCAAAATGACGGTACTTTTTTAAGTTCTTAAAATATTTTAACGTTTCCAGATAGAATAATAACCAAATTACTGGAATCCGAGTGTGGATTTCCGAAAAGTAATTCATAAATGGGCGAAATTTTGATTTTCCCTTCAAAAAATTACGTCTTCGCTCCGTCTAAGATCCGACCGGTCAATTTTCGGCGGTAAATGAAAATCTTTTATTTTTTCTGCAGAAATAAAACATCATGTGCTAAGTACGAAAATCGTATTTGGTTGGCCTCGTTTCTTTTAATACTTGAGTTTGGTCGTTTTTTTTCCAAAGCGACCATAGGATAAGCCAACCCGTCGTTCGTAACACTGATTTTTGACTAAAACTCGAAGCGCCCTGTGACAATGTATGTTTCCACAGCAAACTCATATTTACACAGAGATATATATCAGTAATGAACTTTCTTTTAAGTGTAAAATGAACCTGGTTCATGTCGTACAAAATTAGTTATGGTTTTTTCGTACACCCTCCTATCGGTACCAGGAGAACCGGTGGCGAAGTGCCTGCATAAAAATTGTGATTTCGCAAAACTGGGACCTGATCTAAAAGTAGCTCGCAAACATTTTATCAGACTAAGGTCTGGGGTCAATTTAATAAAACTTTTACAAGTGTAATTTACAAGTGTAGCCATTGTTTCAAGGGTTAAAAACAATAGCTACACTTGTAAATTACAAGCGTAAAAGTTTTATTAAATTGACCCCTGACGGTCTACAAATAACTGCAATAAAATTTGTGGGCACTCGTGATATAATAGTACAAAAATTTCAAATAAATTCACCAAAATAGAATATTTCATTATCATTCGGCCATTTTAAAAGGCTTGATTAATTTCCTTCAAACCCGCCAGAAATTGAAAAATAGACTATATAGCAGTTCAGACATGAAAGCATTTATAAAGCTTACCTGAATTCTGTTACAAATTCGTCCACAAATTCGTCCTCATTCGTACACTCCATCTTCCAACAGTTGGATCATTGTCACGCAACACCGGCCTGAGTGAAACAGTGGTTCGGTTCACCGAATCCAACAAAAGCCCAACTTATGTTCATTCGATGATATTTGAAGGTTAATCAACAGAAGCCTCGTGGTATTTGATGCGAATAACAGCGGCTACTCTGTTGGTTAGGAATGATGATGAGGTGCTGGTTGAACTCGCCTTGTCGGTATAAACACAGTGTGTAAGAAGTTTGTAATCTGCTTGAGATGAGAACCGTTGCAGTGTAAACAAAGTTCTTCGCAAATCCTTTATAATGTTCTGAAAAAACTGCCCAATCAAGAAAATACTGGACATTATCCCCAGCAATACAACAACAATATTATTTTGAAGCCTCGCCTAATTTGTCATTGTTATGTTCACTACTAAAACCGCTGACCACCCTTAGCTCACTTTAAGCGCTGGACGCGAAGCAGTTGCATCCCTCTACAAATGCCGAAAATTTATCAACAAGGTCCTTCTTCCTGTCTTTTGAATGAAAGGATATGTGTTTTCTTACTTTTGTAGATTTGCGCTTTAAAGAATCAGATTTTCCTACTCCTGCGTTCTTGCCAAACAAGTTGTTTGATAATTACCTTCGCCTTCTCGAAATTGATTACATGCCTACCAGTGACTGCCTTCGTTTTACCGGTATGTTCTGGATACTGACATGATCTTGGCGGACGCCAAAATCTCCCGAGACCTTCCCTGTGTTTAGAACAAATTTTCATCTTTGCAATTTGGCTTTCATCTAGCCCAAAAAGTCTCGCCCTGGCCAAAATTAAATCTCTCCCGCACACGTCTTCGTTTGACAAATGAGAAACTTGTCAGGTGCCCTGAGATATCATCATTGCACTCCGTCAAAGGAACAGTGTCACGCTTTCCCTTACTTGGGCCACAATGCTTGTCACAACTGAATAGAAAGAACAAAAAAAACGAAATACTTAAATTTTTCTGAACGAAGCAAGGTGGAAACAAACTATGAAACACTTCGAAAGATGCACAATGTTTACTTTCAATTTGACGTCACACGCGAATCCTGTCACGAAAAGGTCAGCGGTCACTCGATTAGCTGTTAGTTCAAAATATAAAATGGTATTCAGTTGTTTATTGGTGGAGATAATGTCCAGTATTTTCTTGATTGGGCAGTTTTTTCAGAACATTATAAAGGATTTAAGAATAACTTTGTTTACACTGGACGGCCAAGCAGAATGCAAACTCAGAGATGTCAACCTCTGGAGATTAAAAATATATAGGGAGTTTTTTTTCTGGTGGTGAAATTCCACCATCACCCCACCAGCGACGTAGTCGCGAGAATCAAGGGGGGGCCGGAAATTTTTTTTTTGGCTTTACCCTCTAAAGGTACCATTTTCTGCATTCCTGAGACCCGAAAAGCATTTGTGAAGTTAAGATATGATGAAAGACCGCATTTTTTTGGATTTTGGGAAAATTTGGGTTAAAATCTTAGCCTATTTTAGAGAAAAGATCCAAAGTCACTTTTATCCGGGAGATTTGGTGACCCGTACGGGAGACCGGGAGATTCGTTCCGTATCCGGGAGACTCCCGGACAATCCGGGAGAGTTGGTATCACTGCAAACTGAGCGACATTCCGCACGAGAGCACTGTTTACACACTGTGCGTATACCGACAAGGCGAGTTGAGCCAGCACCTCATCATCATTCCTAACCAACAGAGTAGCCGCTGTTATTCGCATCAAATACCACGAGGCTTCTGTTGATTAACCTTCAAATATCATCGAATGAACAAACGCCACACTCGATGACCTTATTTCCTACCCAAAACAACATTTTTATCCCATCGAAAACAAAAGATGTTACATTTTACGATATGCACGATACGATATGTTACGATAGTTTCAAGTGACATTTTACTAAAGAATACTATAGCTTTTAATTTAATTTATTATGAACTTTTAAGATGACTAATGAATGTATGATCATTTAAAAAAGTAAACGATTTTTTTAATATTTTGCATGAACAATAAGAGTTTTGCAGAAAGACAAACATTCAATAGAGTCAATATATTTTTTGGCGCGAAGGCTCCCTTTTATAAGGGGCTATTCACATGATACCAGAATAAGTTTCATTCCGGAATGAGTTTCGTTCCAGAATGAAGTTCGTACTGCATTCACATGACAAAATCGACCGGCTCAGCCTAAGGCGTTCTCACTCGCGTGGTTTTCGCGCCAGATAAGAAAAAACAACAACAGTTTATTGATTTACAAACATGTACAGAATTGACAACAACCGCGCAAATAGCACAGGCTAATCTTGGCGGGTGGTGACATCAAAATTACAATTTACAAGCTGCAGCCTGCTCAAATAATTTACAATGTACATACAAAAATATATATTTTACAAAACAAAATAGTTATGACAAAAAAAGGAAAAAGGTTTTAATCAGGGAGCATAACGTAGAAAGAAAACATAAAACTAAGTTATAAGATAGCAATTTTTTAAGGAAGGTAGGCACATCAACATAATAGTAATCATTCTCAGACACCAAAATATTTAAAATAGTACTATGAATTTTACTATTAAATTTCTTCCGAGAGAGTTCCCGAGTTGAGGTGCTAAGAGAGTTCCACAATTTTGGCCCGAATCTGGAAATAGTCTCTCATTGACTTTAATCTTAAAGGTTTTACAAACAAATTATCAGTTGAAGGAAACCTGGTATGGTATGAGTGTATTTGATTAGAGTGAATGAAGAGATCATATAGGTTTGAGGGGACACAGTCACTGGCAACATCATGCATAAAGACAGAAACTGTTTCGAAGTAATGCATTTCTAAGGGTAAAATGTTAGATGGAGTAAAAAGAGGAAGGGCATGGTCTCTATATGAAGAAAAATGCATCAAACAGAAATCACGTTTCTGTAAGGTTATAGCGAAGCTCTCGCACGCCGAAGGCCCGCTCGCGGAGCTCCATACTCCAGTAGAACCTATGCCCGTCATTTTTCATGGTCATGGCTAGCGGAATGTTTCGCGGGCGCGTCCGTGCGTGTGTCCGAGCGAGCGTCAAGCAGGGCTAGCTCGCGGGCGCGTATGACGTCGCAAAACATGCGCATATGACGTATAGCAACATCCACGATCTTAGCAATTTTTAAATTGAGGCTTTGTTTATCGCGCGGCTACACGGCCGATGTCACGTCAGCTGTAAAAAACTCTTGTTGAGATTAGCCGAGAAAACCGCTTGCAAAGTTGTTTTTCCCCGCATTTTTTCGCCTTGATACTAATTAAGGGATACTCAGAAGCCGCTATAGTGGAAAAAGAAAAGCTTTCAGGGATAAAATCTTGCTTCGAGGAACTTCATATGTTTTTATCAATGCGTGGCAATATTCGGATTTCAGAACCGAAGAAGCGGAGTTTTAAAGAATTTCCAAGCAGCGAGTGATGAATTCTTTACCGTGTTAAAATAAAGATTTGATTGATTGATTGATTGATTAAAGGTAAAAGAAATCACATTTTTCGATGTTGATATCAATTTGTGATTGACTTTTTCTTTGTGTTCTCGTTAGTTTTGGAGAAATGTTCATAAAACGTGCTCAAATTCAGTCGTTGATTCCTTGAATTTCATCGAGGACAGCTCGGCCTCGATGTGCTATAAATGGTACGCGTTTTGCTTTTAAAGGTATTTGAATAAAATTTTTCAAAAGAAGATTTTGTTGTCCATTTTTATGTGTTTGTTCATTCATTACATAGGTTGAAAAGCGATCTTATGTAAACAAAACAAGACTTGGATTTTATAGTTCTAACTTCACTCGCGTCGTCTTTATTACATGCAAATATGTTTGTGTATTTTTTTGCGATTTTGATTTCCAAATCAGTTTCTCAGGCAATTTTCGATACGCAACAGGTGTATTTTATTCGGAAATTAATCAATCTAGTTATTCTAGGCCGAGAAAAAGTTGTTTTTGTGAACTTTTGTACGGTCTAAATACACTGTGGCAGTGCAGACGGCCGCGTAATATTGTTTTTGAGAATTGCTAAAATTGAAAAATAGCCCGGTCGTCAATCTTAATTCTTGTGCTTCCGACCTTTCACCATAGTTAACTTATCATCGGCTTTCTGTTCAGAGAGCTTCGCTGTTAGGCTCAGCCTATCTATATATATTAAGATTTTGTAAATTTAATAGGCCATTTCCGAGTTGCCTTTAGCCTCTCTATCAAAGCGAGGCTAGGTGCGAAACCTTTCATATGAAAATGAGTTTTCATTCACATGCAAATAAGTTTTATTTGCATGTGAATGAAAACTCATTTTCATATGAAAGGTTTCGCACCTAGCCTCGCTTTGATAGAGAGGCTAAAGGCAACTCGGAAATGGCCTATTTAGAGGCCTGTCCCCAAGGGATTAGTCCGTACGATAAGGTACTGGGAAATCAGCGATCGGTAAATATTTAGCAGCGTACTCAGGGGTATACGAAGCGTCTCAAGCGCGCGATAACGCCAATACTTTTACTGATCTTCGACGCAACACGATCAATATAGGGTTTCCATGTAAAATTTTTGTCAATCAGTACGCCCAGATATTTCACATATTCTTTACGTTTAAGGAAATGAAATTTAAATTAGACATCTCAATGCTCCATACTAAGAAGATGCAGGAAAATCTAAGGCAGGTTTTTAAGCACCTTGAGGCTAATGTTCTTTATACGAGAGCAAAATTCTGGAGTGTTGTTGCCGATTTTGCGGTGGATAGTAACTGGTTCCAAATATGTGCTATTAAAAAAGAAAACGAGTTGTGCTTAAAATGCAATAAAAACGTCATAGCTAAGAAAAAGTAGGTCACCGTGCTCGCGAAATAGATCAGATATGGTGGCTAAAGTTTAATACCCTATTTATCCCTTTAGTACTACCTATCATGCACGCGCTTAGCTCATTGGTTCACCTCAGTAGCTAGCCTGCGCGCATACGTATCCGAGAGACTTATCCGCGGGAAAAAGTCAGGAAAAGTTACAACTTTTCCTAAAATTTATCTGGCAACAATTTCATATGACAATTTATTGATCGCGTGACTTGATGTTTCCATGGCAACAATATTTCGAAATTTGCATTTTTGTACCTTTGAATGAAGAAAAACAATGTTTATTGGTATAACTTTTATATTTTTACGTCATTTAGCGTTTATTTATTGGTTTTGATTAATTTTGAGTCAATTTGGACGGTTTTTAAGAGAGGTTTTAAAAAATTTCAGAAATCCCTTTAACTAATTACCTAATAACTACGTCATATGACGTCATCGATCCATTGCGCGGACCGCAAAGGAGGGAGTTTTGGACGTACTATATACCCTCTAGGTTTCATTGTCATAGCCTTAATGTTCTTGAAGTTACGAGTGGGGGGGGGGGGGGTGGGGGGGGCGGGGGCACAATATGCCCCCCACCCCAGGCTCAGAAACTCAAAAACAGCCCAGGATGAATGAATAGGGTTAACATGGGACAGTGAAAGGGACACTGTCCCACCGAAATAACAAAATTTCGCTTTGTATTTTCATGTTATATCGCCAATTAACACCAAATTATAGACAACTTTTGAAATTGGATAAAAATATTATATGGAGCAAAACAGAAGCAGTTACTGTACTTGGAGATAAAGTGTAGGAATGCAAGGATAGAAGTGCCAAGATCATCAAATTTGATTTCGTGACAGTATGAGATACATCATGTATACATCTTTGTAACTTTACAGTACGAATAAACGTTGTTGTTGTTGTTGTTGTTGTCTTGTGGAATTTTGACTTTTTTATCTGTTATCTTGTTTCTTTAGTTATGGCGGGATTCCACCTGGACGCCATTTTTCCGCCACTTTACAAGGCTCTAATAGAAATATCTCGTTCGCGTTTTAAGAAATCCAAAAACTCTACGCTCATCTCATGAGTCGATGTTATGGAGTGATTTGTACATTTTTGGGTGATTTTTTGGTATGTTTGGGAGGAAATAGTTTTTCTCAAAGGGTTGGTAAAATTTAGAGAAATGTGACCTCTCGCGCGAAAACGTACACAACGAACTCTAACGGCTTTCCGTTTTCGAACGGAATTCCGTTCACTAGCTATAGCCGTTTATCATCCGTTCAGAAAAAAATATGCATCCGTTCGAACAGCTTGTGTCATCTGTTCAGAAAAACTCTCAATTCGTTCGAACCGCTTGTGCTATCCGTTCAGAAAAAAATTACATGCGTTCTAACGGCTTAAGTTATCCGTTCAGAAAAAAATAAAAGGCCATCCGTTCGAACGACTTGAGTCATTCGTTCAGAAAAAAAATCGCCATCTGTTCAAACAGCTTTAGCATACTCCGTTCAAAAAAATCTTCACCCGTTCAAACGGCTACAGTCATCCGTTCGGATGGCCAGAGTTGTCCGTTTAGGATTCAGCCGGCGAGGTTTTTTTTCTCATCAGTGACGAAGAATCTACAGAGACGCCGTTTCGTGTCAGAGGTCACAAATAAGAAATATTGAAGATTTAATGTAGTTTTCAAATTACAATTTGTAGTTCAGTAATAGTTAATAGATGGATACCAGCAAGACCCAGCAACCAGGGGTGCTCTTGCGTGGGTATCAACTGTCTGATGGTGTTCCAAAAATTATTTTCTTTCTTCTATTCCTTCTTTAAACCTCTTAAACTTTCATTCAAATTTAGGTTGAGTCCCGCCTTAATACTTCTTTGCTTTCATGACTTTTGGCGTATTTCCCTTCTATTTCAAGGTAATAAAGCATTAGCAAGCTCCTGATCATAATTATGGAAACATGATATATCAGCAGACACTGTCCCTTCAAAGGGTCGAAAAATTGTTTCAGTCTATTCCACCTCCCCTCCCCCCTTAACCCCCATTTAACCCCCCCTCCCCCCCCCCCCCCCCCCCCCCCCCTATGATGGAGGCTGGATCCACCACTGATAAAGAATAATATGATTCATGGCAAAAGCACCGCACAGACTCAAAATGGCATTGACTCAAAACGTTCCTTCCGTGCGTGATCTCAAGATCTCTGCGAAGACTGCGAGTCGTCTCTTATTTTTCTTTTAGTTAGTCGAGGAAGCACGCGCGCGCGAGCGGCAAAGCCGCGAGGCGCGTAGATAGAGGGCGTCAGGCTAAACACGACTCCCGCTAGTCTGTTCACAGACTTTTCCTTTTTAGCCGAGCGCGCGAGTGCGAGCGCGGAGCGCGAGAACGAGCCCGGAGGGCGAGTAAAAAAGGAAAGTCTGTGGACACTAGACTCCCGCTGTTTCGTAATGTAATAGGTCTTTGACCTTTAGATAGAGATTTTCCTCTTCTGTAGGAGATGAGAGGTGGTTCTCTGTATATTTCTCTCAGCAGTGGTTGATTTTCGATTAAATGCCACTTGCTCATTAGAATATTTTTAAGATTGGCCACTGATGGATTGTACTGTTGATGGATTGTACTGTGTGAGAAAAGACGTTTAATCCGTTTTGCACTTTTTGCGGTTTTTGCTGAAGTGCCGACTTTCTATCTGTAAATTTAACTTCTGCGAGGGGCAAGTGTGATCTGAAATTTTTAATGTTTTCTTCAAATGTTGTATTTGAAGAGTTGGTTCTAAGAAGCCTAAGGGATTCGCCTTTTTTCACTCTTGGAGCGTGACTAAAAGGTCAAAAGGATCGCGGTTCTGATAGACTATGAGCAGTCTCTCTTTCCCAGCTTAGTCCGTCGAGCAAGAAACGAGAAAACATTAGCGAACGGCCCCCAGTTTCGCACGGCCATTATCTGTTCGCTAATGTTTTCTCGTTTTCCGCTCGACGGACTAAGCTGGGAAAGAGAGACTGCTCGTAGTCTACGGTTCTGACGATGCATTGCCGCCATGTTTGCTTTTCTTTTGCGCCCAGATCTCGCGCGGTTAAAAACCCCTATTCTGGATCCGGAAATATTCATATCAAAATTTAGGTTGATGGCTTTCGGATAAGAAATTTATTAATACCTTTCCGTTAGTTTTATTGCTTTTATTTTCAGTGACCCCCTGTGAGTCAATTACACGGATTTTGAGTCAGCTGCAGACCTCAGATAAAACTCCGAATTATGTTCCGTTATTTCTCTTTACCTGTACTGTAGTTATATGCGGCGTAGCGAAGTGTCGGTACACTAAAAAAACATATAAAGG
Source organism: Dendrophyllia cribrosa (assembly GCA_024195265.1). Taxonomy (NCBI): domain Eukaryota; kingdom Metazoa; phylum Cnidaria; class Anthozoa; order Scleractinia; family Dendrophylliidae; genus Dendrophyllia; species Dendrophyllia cribrosa. The sequence continues at coordinate 6,648,817 of JAJLRJ010000009.1, forward strand.
TCAGAAGACCCCCAAAATAAACAGAAACAACAAATATAACACTGGTTATTAAATTCTCTTGCGACAGAATTTTTTTTTTTTTTTTGGGGGGGGGGGGGGGTATTTTTTTAACTATTTTATGGCCGCTTGCACAATCTTCAAAGAATATGAAAAGAAAACGAAGACAGAGAAAGGTGAAAAGAGGCAAATTGGCGATTTTTCTGTCTCTTTTTATATCAGAGTTGTTTCTTGACGAGACTTAATTGTATGTATTCGGCGACCCCCTACTTTTTTCAGTCAAAACTGCAAGGTGATAAATTTTATTTTTCTTAGCAGATTCAAGCAGAGAGTTGTTAGGTATAATTGTCATAACGCAGGGAGATTGAGTATACAAAACACCCTCATGTTGCGAACTCTTCGATCGCCCCTGCAATAATTAATGCCTAACAGCTTATATTTGAATACCCCTGACCACATTGCAAACAAGTTTTTGTCAATTTTTTCATTTTCGATTTTATTTAATACGTGAATTTTGTCATCTGTTTACAAAATCTGTGGTGATAATTACGCGCCAATATAAAACATATTGAAAGCCAAAACGACTTTAGCGACAGACATATTCATCTGAAAATAAAGTTCATGTGTGTTAAATTTACATTTCCCTCAATATTGTAACAGCAATTAAAATGCTCTTGAGATAGTTTAACTGGCACTCAAGAAAAGCGAGCCATCTGGCCGCGAATTTTCAATTTGCTTTAATATGAGTATGGCGAATTGAGTAGGCGTAAAACACATAACATTTCAATTAAGAAAACGCATGTCAAATTTTAAGTCGAAAAAAAAAATTGTCAACGATTTTCGTTGATTTCAGCTGGGACGGAAAAACGCTATTTTCGATTCAAGATTATTTGCCGCGAAAAACAATGTTTGGCTGGTGTTTGTTTCTCAAAATGGCCGCTAACCAATCAAAATGAATTGGAAGACAATGAATCGTGATTGACAGATCCGGGATAATGGTTCAAAACTAAAGGCTTACACGAGCTCTAGTCCTAGAGTTAATGCGGTTGAGAAAGGATGCCTAAATTCGGAAGTTTTCGGCAATATTTGAGTTTGTGTGAAGCACACCGGTAGCATAGGTTTATAAAGATTGTGTTTTGCCATGGCGGGATATGATATTAGATCTGTTGGACCTTATATTCTCGAAGGAACTTTAGGCAGGGGACAAACTGGTATGGAACAATATTTTATAAAGTTTCGATCTGTGGATTTTTCCTACCGAACTCTTCATTTTCGTTTCGTTTATACAGGGTTGGTGAAACTTGGAGTTAACTGCGTTACGAAAAAGAAGGTTGCAGTTAAAATAATCGACCGTACGAAGCTCAGCGAACAAGTCTTAAGCAAGGTAATTTCTCACTAATAGTTCTGTCGTTTGTAAAACTTTGCAGTGAAATAATGAAAGATTCTCGAATATTCCCAACATGTAAACATACAATTTGCATGTGATTTAGCGATGAAAATAATCAGCGGCCTGACAGTGCAGCATTTGCATTGAATCTGCCTTCAACGGCCGAGTCAAAGTGGCAAAGTAAGCCAATATATTTTTACAACAAAGGACATCGGTTCAGTTGTCGATCCAAGCAATGCTCTGAAAGTGTCTGCTCTCCACGTTTTGTTTTCTTGCTTGTAAACACTTGATTTCGGCCAAATTTTTTGCCATAACTTCCCCGTTTGAAATATTTATGAGTTTCAGGCTTGCTTTGTTTCCCTTGGATATTGCACGGATTTTTCTTCTGGTTTATGTTTATTGGAGTTAAGAGGCGAAAAATCAACGATCTATTCAGCACAGTGGTGGCTACTCTTCCGTGACAAAAACATTCGTTTTGAAATCCTTGTTCCGCCAAGTACATGACAGATGACAGTAATTTTGATGTAAAGTAAAATTCAAAACAAACATTCGCCTTTTTATTTCCCCCTAAAAACATTTTCAGCTGTTTTGTTTTGAGAAAATACGTAAGTTTTCCTATCAATTTCGCTTGAACACATTTAAGGTTGATTGAGTACTGTGTTTTGTTTGTTGCTAGAAACTAACATCCCGAAACGAAAAGTCTAAGTTAAGATCGGGTGCTTGATTCTTGGAATGAATGAGTACGCTTAATTTTAGCAGGCTAAATTTCCAGAAATCGTTTCCGTTAATTTTCACGTCCAATTTTGCTAGTTTCAGCCCACTGTATTTCTTTCAACTTACCAATTAGGGTACTTGACATGGTTGTATGTACATTGTATATACAACTGTATTGGTTGTCGATTTCAGTTATTAAAATTTTCCTATGGGCACTGAGTTTTAGATTCTGGATAAAACAATGAACTCTGATCTTATAGCTGGTTTTACACGATTTTTGCAATAGATCGTACAATATCTTTGTACAAATGGCTTTCTCCAAATAATTGCAATGTGTACATGTGTGTTTTTTTTAAGTTTTCAAAGGTAAGCTTACACGTACAAACTTAGTGATTGATATATGTGATGTACAACTTAATTTCTTTGTAAAACTTGATAAAGAGGTTAAACTATGGTCTTATCGGAACAGTTTTATTTGTTTTGAAATGGAACTTTCTATGCATCTTGAAAATTAAAAACAGCAAAGTGTACCAATTTTTTTAAGGTTTTTAATTTTGCTTCAATTTGACATTACAAATTTATTGGTCACAGAATTTCAGCCTCATATTTTATTTGCTTGATATTATGGCAAATGTAGTAATTGTGCCCCCAATTGTCAGAATGCCTTTTTCATTTACAAAGGAGACGCAGTGAAAATAAAATATAATGAAAACAATCATGTGAATTATGTGCAGACATAATTTTCATCTCACTAGTAGGAAATAAGAAAAGCATACTGTCACTACAGTATATCTGCTGTGATAATTGTATGGTGTACTGTTGTGCTGTTTGTCTATGTCGCATGTATCCCACTGTGTCGCTTTTAGAGATTTTGATGCATAATTTTTTTTCTGGGAAGAGAACACTTGCCCAGGATTAAACATTTGTGGTGTGTTTAAAACTCATAACCCTTAAAAATACAAGTTTATATCTACATCGTGAATTTAGTTGTAATGTGATGAATTGTGCTTGACAAATTTTTGGTCCATTTAGTTCTTTTATTACCGTTTTCACAGTTGAAATAAATTTCTCTTTTCGTCGATACATTGTACAGCTGTTCATAAAATTTGATGCAGTCATGCAAAGTTTCATTGATAACAATGTAGAATGTACATACTTGTAGAAGGCAGTGAAAACAATGTGTCCAAGTGAGTGACAGAGATGAAATACATGTGAATCTAAAGTCAAAATTCTGACATGTAATTTGCAGTTGTTTTCATATTCAGTGTTGCAGTGTTGAGATCTGATTTTAAGCATGGATTGATCAAACTACTGTATGCCGTTGGTAGTTAAACTGATACAACTGTGCACTCAGATTACTTCATTATAAAGATGCAGTAGAATTCTAGAAGTAGTGATGCTCTGAAAAATAAACCTACTCATAAGGGTCTTTTAAATATATGTACAATGTTTTCTTGAGACCTTGCTAGCAAAGTAACAACTTCCCTCCCTACCCTCCCCACCCCCCCCCCCCCCCCCCCCAAAAAAAAAAAATGACCACCTGAAAGTACATTACCGGACAGAATTTACCTAACAGAGAATACGGAGCAGAATGCATTTGCATTCAAACCACAAACCCATCAAAAACATGACATCCAGTAAAAGAATTCTACAAGCGCAATCTAGAATTCATTTGGTGGATCTTGTGTTTTTGACAGGCGTGTGCACAAATGTGTTCTGCCCTGAGTTCTCTGTTAGATTATTTATGTCCGGTACTAACAATGGCCTTACTGACAACTGTAACTGAAACTGTACATTTCCCTCCACCCCGATGCTATAGTACCTACAAATGTACACTGTATTGTACAATTATAATACTGTACTTTTCCAAAAATGGATTGTTGGCATATTTTAGCAGTCTGATGTAATCACCACCCAAGCATACATTGTAGCTACTACCCAAAAGTTGTGCCTACATGTAGCCTCTAGGGCTGCTAATTCCAAACATATTGTAGCAGTAATATGATATTTTATGGTACAGTGTACGTATACATGTACAACTTCCCTGTGTGATTTATCTTGTTGTATACATTGGCCATTGTCAAGGCAACAATAGAACATAAGATTCATTAAAATAATTTCACTCAAATTTTGTGCACACCAATTGTAATTGTGTTGTTTGATTTTTTATCCCCTGGGTCAAAATAGCCTAACTGGATAAGAAACTACAGGCTTTCTTCAAGATTTGAATTCTTTGAAATTGCATGACTTTCTCACTAGATTCAGATGTAAATAAGGAAACCACTCATTTTTAATTTCCTGCAAAATAATGAAAATATGGTAAAATTCCATTTTTTATGTCAAATTATAAAGTGGAATTCATGTGTATTCATCTTAACAGTGTCAGCAGCAAATAGATTAATAAAAGCAAAAATGTTTTTCAGAAATGATTGTGTAAGAAAATAATGGACAGAATGTAATTTCTTGCCTTACATGAATGGATTTCTTTGGCAAAACCAATAATTTGCATTAAATCAAGTGTGAGATTTTGATTGTCCAGTGACAAATCAATGTTAAGAGGTGTTGATTAATTAAAATGCTTTATAGGTTTTTAAGGTTTTTGATGCAAACCACAGAACAGATATGCTGTACAGATAAACCTGAATGCAGAATTTTTTCTTACATGAAATGCCAGTTATGTACAATAAATACATTAGGTGATAAACTAAATTGCAAAATTGTACATTAGAGCTTTTGTCATGTAAACTTACATGTACATGTATAGTATATGTGGTTCTCACTTATGAGACTACAGCTGTACATGAAGTACAGTACACTGTAGGTGGATGTATAAATTGTAACATTTTAAATAAAGCTTTTAGCAATACAGGTGCTGTTGGTTATAAGCCAAAAGCTCATTCTTTCTTTGAGTCTGAGAATTCGAAATCTTAAAGTGTTTTCCATTTAAATGAATGCTCTGTGGATCACAAGGTTTCTGTAATGCATATCAACTGTTGGTTTAATTGTAACTTGCATCTGTGAAAAATTCCCTAAGGTGTTAGATATTCAAATAAAAGCTTATGAGCATTCTTAACTTTGTTTTTCCTTTGGTGCTGTTTTTTACATGATTGTATAATTATCAAAAGTGGAAATTTTAGAAAATTTTTACCTTCTCTCAGACTCTCCTCATTTAGAAACTAAATGGGTCAATGGATACGTGCCTAGTCAGTCCTCTCCTGCTGTGTTTGGTTTCGTTTTACATTTGGCAGCATTTTTGTCAATAATTGTGAATTCACATGTATTTTAGATTGATTCATTAGTAAGAATGAAACACGGTTTGTCATAGAGAATTACACCTTAACCGCACAGATGCTCTTTAAGCCTTATAGTTGTTGAGAATGCAAACATACATGTACATGTACAGACAAGTTTTGTTTTCAGTTAAACTTTATATATTATGCATGTAATAGGCTGCTTTGTGATGTACAATAAAATCAAGTTATTGATTCAGAAGAAATTAAGTACTAGCCCCACTAAGTAAAAACTTCCTTTGGCTTAAATGTACAGGTAGATCTTAAATTAGAAATTTTACTACAGTATACCATTGATACTGGTAACCATATTTCTTTTAGGACTCTTTAGTTACTGTATTTTTAAACCTTGAACATAACATTGTAAAAAGAAGTCATTGCAAAGTGTCATAGCATGTCTACAGGTCTAGCTTTTATTTCTTACACCTTGATTGTTACCTAAAGAAATGAGTTGGTTTGTTTTTGTTTTCAGCAACAATTTGATTTTGTTTAAATTCTAAAGCAAGTATCTTGGATTTCCAGGAGCCAGTTTATAACATAGTCCTAAGTCTAATAAAATGTCATCTGCAGTACACCTGAGTTAAAAAAACTTAAATTTACTGCCAATTTCACCAAGGGACTAAAGTACCAGACAGAAAAAACAGAGTTAAGTCAGAGCAGAACGCATTTGCATGCAAACAACAAACCTGTCAAAAACAAGAGATCCACAAAATAAATTCTAAGTATACATGTAATATCAAGGCTCAAAAAAAAATTAAGCTTGCCCTTTGGGCAAGCACATCTTTAGTTTTCCTCGCCCAGACAAGTTTATAAACTGTTACTTACAGACATGTAAGCTTGTCTGTATCCTTACCTATTGCGCAAGTGAATGGGGAAAGTTACTTGGTCGACACAAAGCTCTATGTGTACCAGATGACCAGATGGGACTTTTTTTTTAGCCCTGCAATCTAGAAAATTTTAATTTTGTGGGTAACAAGTACATGTACATTGTACATGTATGGGTTTGACAGGTTTGCAGTTCACATGCAAATGTATTCTGCTCTGAGTTTTCTATTACATGTAGGTTACTTCTGTTCAGTACTGTACAGTATCTGAGCAATTTTAAATACAAGTCATTGTCAGTAACCCTTTGAAGCATCACATACATTTTTTATCAGTACAAAACACCTCTGTCAAGACATATATTGCAGCCCGGAACCTTAAAATAATGACGTGCATTGTACTGTACATGTAATTATTGCACTTTCAAGGTGATTACTTGGCTCCTTTCTTTCAGGTTGAAAGGGAGATTGCCATCATGAAGCTGATTGACCACCCTCATGTCCTGGGTCTTTATGATGTTTATGAGAGTAAAAAACACTTGTAAGTAGTAATGCACTGTTAAAAACATCTTGACCAACCCACTGCTACATATATTTCTGGCCACTTCACCCTTCCTGGACATTCGTGGAACGATCTAGAACTCATCCCCTTAAAACTCATGAATAAAGTCAAACCGCGAAAGCATTTCCAGTATTTTTGATGTAATGCATGAACACATTTTCCCAGTCCATTGGTGGATTCCAAGGATTCCAAGGGGACCTTACATGTATACAATGTACGTGTGCAGGAAATTGAGTGCTAAATAAAGGAACACTCCTATATGCTGTGTGAAGAATAAAAATTCTCAAAAAAAAAAAGCACCAGCAATACAGTGTATTGACACTTTTTCTTCAGGTTTCTTGTATTAGAACATGTGTCTGGAGGGGAGCTTTTTGACTACTTGGTGAAACGAGGAAGACTTCCCTTGGGAGAGGTATCTTATAATAATCATTCTGTAAAACAGGAATTTTAAGGACGTTCACACTAGGTTGTTTATCATAAATATTATTATGCATACACTTACTGTGCACATCTTTTACATTGTGCCGCAATGCCACACCAATTCATGTATCGGGCTCTCCCGCACTAAAGGAAGAAATCTAGACACATGAAGGGCTTGACTAGCCATTGCATTATTTTACTTTGCCTGGATTTTACCAGCTTGAATAGCCAGTGATGCCTAGTCATGAATTTTTTGTTTTATGTAATTATTCATTTGGTTACTTTGTCAATTCTTTACACTTTCTGAAAAGAGTACAATATTTTTGTAGATGTTTGAATTTTTTATATTATTTTTTTAGCCATGCACCTAAAACTCCGCTCTTATTTTATTTCACTTGCAAATACATGTACATGTACACTTCTTTAAAAAGTAAAGTTTAATTGAGAGGATGATACCAGTTGAAATTATATGAGACAAAATGTGACTAAGAAAGTTTCTCTCCAGTGATTTACAATGTACAGTACATGTATATTTGATATTTTTCAACTAAAAACCATTGAGAATGTATCATTAGAAGGCCTGCAGATTCATCAAACTAAGGGTATTTTTTGGCAGTTTTTGTTATATAAAGTTTGTAGTTACATTTTGTACTGTTTTGCAGTATGACTATCATAAGTTAACTTAATATATTTCTGTCACCATAATAAGAATGTTTCTTAAATAATTAATTTTCAATTGTTAATTTCAATCTGCACTTAAAGGCAAGACGATTTTTTGCACAGATGATTTCAGCTGTTGATTTCTGTCACAAACACTGCATTTGGTAAGTACTTGTACATGTAAGAAGTTTGATGAGATCAGAGTATAAATTATATTTTAGGATGCTTAAATAAGTTTATTTCATGCATTACATCATGTCAATGTGGGTTAATCAGGGAGTGTTTCATGTCATCACTGGCTTACATGTAATCATCTAGAGGTACACAGTAAGGTTACAATCATTTTCATTGTGGCAGATTCAACACTCCAGTGGAAAAATGATGACAAGACTTGTGTGTAAATTATATACAGTACATGTGCACATGTACATGTACATGTAATTCACACCCAGATTTAGCTTTCATGCAGGGCTGGATTGTTCAAAGTGTGATTGAGCTATAAACCCAGGGAACTTACCATCAATTTTGATTCCAGTTAATAATAATTAATCAATGGAAATTTTTCCAAAGCATTTTTTTTATTTTTTGCCCTTTAGTTTTGGCAGTCTTCATGTGTAGCTAAAATTAGCTTTTGAAAACCTTTTAAACAAAAGAGATTAAATCCTTGGTTAAGTTTAAAGGCTACCAAGACAACTGATGTGCCACTGATGTGCCACTCAACTGATGTGCCACATGCATGTATAATCGAGGGACAATCTATAGGAGCTGATAAGCTACACCCCATGTTTAGCTGGCCTAACCTACAAGTGTGTCGGAACCATCTAAAGTGCATCCTTGTGTATAAATCTTTACACGCCATTGTGCCAGCTTAAGGACGTTTGCACTAATTGTTTATGTGCATCCTTACTGCGCACACAATTCATGTTGCAACGCCATACTACATGTATGTCATGCACGAGCACGCGCAACATACTGTAAGAAATCTAAACAGATAAAGGGCTGGTAGCCGTTGTGTTAATTTTGCTTAGATTTTACTACATGTAGCTTGGATGGTCAGTGACCCCAACTTTTTTAGCTAGATAATTTTCTTTTCTAATTCTCGACAGATTGTGAAAAAATTAACAAAAAATTAATGTAGGAAGTTAAAAATTTTCAGATTTTTCTACCCACGAAACATCGAATCCAGCCAACTTGCGGGCTGTCATGGTTCGCAAATACTGTCGTTTAAAAATATGTTTTACTTTAAGAGACATCACAAGTTGATTTAATTTGCTTAATAGACCCACTAATAAAATTTGACATAAAATAGTTCTATTCTAGAGATTTATTTGCAATAGTTTTAGACTGACAGACATTGGGGCCATATCGACTAAGGAAGACCGATTTTTCCAAATTAAGGTGGTCTTTCAGCTATCCCAGTTTATAGTTACATGTATCTCTGAAACGAACTTGGTGACCCCCCAACTTTTTGTATTTCTGACACGAGTAACTCATTACCTACATTTTGTAGCTGTAGCAAAAATTTTAGAAAAAAATCAATGTTAGAAGATTTTTGCATGAACGTCATTAAATCTACTATTATAAACTGAATTGAAACACATGCACGTATGTGTAATACATGTACACGCTATAATGCCAGGTACTGTATCATGACCTATTGCGTTTACCTCTAGCTATAGCTAATACCATTAAGTATCTGCAGTGAGGGCACTTTCGGTTTAATGGAATGCACGCAGTTAATGCTTTGCCCGTTAAAATAAGATTGGCAAATACAGTGTAACCTCAAGGAGTTTAAGACCCTGGTGAAATGCCATGTTTGCTTTATGCAATTTAATGTTTACATGTGCTGTCAGTATTATCTAGTATCAGGGATACTGTAAGTTTAATTTGTTATTTTAGTCAGGGCACTGTTTAAACTAGCTATATGTGCTTATCAGATGTCCCTGGATAAATACATTTAAATTATGAAATAAAAATAAATAATAAAAAAATTAATCCTGGGTTAGCGTTAATCGGCTTTCAAACAATGACACAGAAGTCCTTCCTTTTCCAACAAGGAACTAGGAAATTATGTTAACAGGTATTTCTATATTAATTTTCTAAAACCATGTACATGTAACATAGCTAGTGTGACTAGCTTGATTGTTAAACTGGCTTTAATGGATGATTGTGCAATTTTACTTTTTTCTTCCCAAAAGCCATCGCGACTTAAAACCAGAAAATCTGCTTCTTGACAAGAAGATGAACATCAAAGTGGCAGATTTTGGAATGGCTTCCTTACAGGTAATGTACATGTAGTGTACGTGTCTTTTTACGGTCAGTTTATGTTACAGTGCTGGAAACAATAAAGGATATATTCACCATTTTGGATTTTCCCTGAGACAGAAACCAGTAGCATACTGTACATCATACATGACATGCATTGCATTGCGTTGTATAATGGGGCAATTTCAAATGACATGGCTTTTTTTTAATTTTCTCAAATAGAGAAAGCTGTGTGTAGAAAAATACAGTACTGTTGTATAATGGTACATGTACAAACAGTATAAATTCTTATTTTTGTTTTTGGAATCAGTTGGGATGGCTCAACTTGACAAAAGACAAAAGTTAAGTCATTGCATCGTGATTATGCTCGGTTACCATTATTGTCCAAGCATAATTTGAAATTAGTCAGACATTTCTAAAGGATGTTTGTAAGACAAAGCTACAGCCACTGTAAACTTTGATTTCAGATACACTGTACACGTACAAGCATACAAGTGAAAAATTAATATACATGTAAAATAAGCTTAAAGCAAGTTCCTGGCAACATTAGTGGAATCCCGGTTCAGTTTTCGAATACTCGATTTTTCGAAAATCCTGATTATTCAAACCAAAACTCGTTTCCCTTGGATTTGGTTTCAGTCAATAGCACCTTCAATTTTTCGAACCTCCCGATTTTCCGTTTCCCTTGGAGGTTTGAAAATCGGGATTCGGCCACTGTAATCATAAAAATGCAATATTTCAGCCAGGACAGTGTCCTTTTAAAAATAATTCCATAAAATAATGTGGCAGTTAGCTAATTAAAATTTTTTAAGAACAACCTGGCTTTTATTTTTTTGAAAAAAAATTGATAAAAAAATATTATTTAATTATTTTATAGTTATTTAAAAAAAAACAGCCGTAATGTTAAGGATTCCAAGTTTGTTGTTACAAATAACTATTTAGAATGTTATATGTACTGTTGCCTGGCACAGTTACATCATGGACCTTTTTGCACTTGCATACGTGTATGACATAGGTGACGTACAATGTACATGTAGTAAAGGGTGGCACTTTGGTTGGTAACCAATCAGAAGGCAGGATTGGGGTGATGTTGTATCCCGTCACAAGGTATATGACATCACATGAGATGATGTCATATCTGGTCACGTCGGATGACATCACCATAGCGGGATGTCTTAGGGCTGAGTTCCCTCCTCTTTGCACCCCTGGGATGGCATTTGAAAGGGGAAAGAGGTGGACCCCTCTTCCCTGGGTGAAAAAACAACAATTGAAATCAACCCTGATATGTTATTTACCCACAACCCTTATCCTTGTGAGATGAAAACGTTCTCCCAACGAGACCAAGATGCATGCGTGTTGCAATTCAATCTTCCAAACACTGGTCTTTTTTTCTCAATAAAAAAAACAATTGATTTGATTTTGATGTACATGCATTGCCTCATGCATTGTATCTCTTGTATAGGTTGGAGATAATGCCATGCTGGAAACAAGCTGTGGGTATGTTACATGTACATGTACATACTAATTATAAATTTGCTATATCATTATGTTATTTTTTAGATGTACATTTGTATTAATTTATTATGGTCATATAAAACTGGTTGCAATTTAATAATTTTTTGTTATAAAAAATTCAATTATTATAATTAAAAAGTAAATTGTTATTTTAAAGTGTGAGGTTCTGTATCGTAATGTTTATGTAGTGCACAGTTATTATACATTACAATGTATAACTTACTAAAACTCTGAAAACCATAAATTTTTTTGAAGCATACACTGTTGTAAAATTTTTGGTATAAATTTGTTAATAGAATCTTTTGACTTGAATGATTATTTTCCTTGGTCTACATTGGTCAACATTGATAACGTATACTGCATTTTGTTTCCCCAGGTCGCCCCATTATGCCTGTCCAGAAGTCATTCGGGTATGTTTTAGCTTAAAGCTCATTACCCTTTCACCCCCAGAGTGAATTATGGAGACATCATCAGCAATGTAATTCTAACTTTTGAGACTGTTGTTGAAACCCTATGGTGTGACCATTCAAATGAAATCTCTAAAACAGTACTTTTGCATGGTACCATTTGTTTTTCAATATTTTACAAAATGAAATTTGGGATTTTTCTTGAATTTTGATTTTTGGCACTCTTGGGAGTTAAAGGGTGAATACTGTAATCATGAACTTTCATTGGTAAACAGCTGCTTGTTGATGTACATGTAGACGTAAATTTCTAATAAGGTTTATCAAAGCAAATGTTTCCTAGCTACTAAGAATCATGAACTGATAATTTATGTACAGTACATGTACATGTACAATGTACAATGTACATTTACATGTACAGTACATACATACATACATAACTTTATTTCTATTAGGATTTTAGAGTAGCATGGTGATGCTAATTAACATTATAACATAGTTAGCAGAGCCGCACAATCAAATTCAGTATTAATACGTAAGCGTGCTCAAAATCCCGATAGTGCACGCTGATAGCGTGAGCAAATCGCTTCGCCAGAATTCGCATAGGATTTGATGCACAATTCCACCGGCTATGTTATAAAACAATTGGTTCATGCTTTTAGCTCTGCACTATCAAGTTATGGAGCACGTGGGAAGTTTGGAGAGCACTCAAGAAGCTAGAGTTGCTTACTCTTCTTTCGTGCTCTCCAAACTTCCCACGTGCTCCATAACTCCATAGTGCACGCTAAAGCATGAACCAATTGTTAAATGTATCTCCGAATAACATTACACTAAGATAAAACTAATCAACAATATTGAGTAAGAGTGTACATGCATGTAGGGTGACTGTACAGGGCTCAAAATAACGGCCAGTCAACGGACAATGTCCGGCCTGATTGGAGCTTTGACCGGTCAAACGTTCGTCTTGCCGGTCATGTTGACCGGTCACATTCATAGTGATGCTTTTAAAACTTTAGAAAATCAAATACAATAAAATAGCTGTTGTTCACTACATGTAACTATGCACTTTTATCAATAAATATCGCAAAGTTATCGTAAAGTTACCCGTAAAGTTACCGTAAAATGATCGCAAAGCGGCTACTGTAACGTTAGATTTACCGTAACGTCTCCATAAAACTACCGTAAAGTTATAGGAAAGGTACCGTAACATTATTGTAAAGTTCCTGTAAAACTACCGTATAGTTATGAAAGCTACCGTAAAGTTATTGTAAACGGTTACCGCAACGTTATCGTTAAGTCCCCGTAAAACTACCGTACAGTTATCACAAAGCTTCCATGCCATTATCGTAAAGAAGTTTCCGTAACGTTATACAATAAAGTTGCCGTAAACTACCGTAAAGTTATCGTAAAGGCATCGTAACGTTATCGTAAAGTTGCCGTAACGTTATCGTAATATGCTGGTAAAACTACCGTAAACGGCTATAACAAAGTTACCACAAACGTTTACCACTGAGTTAGCCCTTGGTTGTGTGTGTGTGTGTGGGGGAGGGGTCATATTGTGTACTTGTGGAAAATTAAATTTGTTATATTTGACCGGCCAGAAATTACGTATGACCGAGCTAAAATTTATGTGGCCGGTCATCTTGACCGGTGGACGTCCCAAAATTATTTCTAGCCCTGCTGTATGTGTGCTAGCTTTGGACAATCATGGCATAAAATTTTTAATGCCATTCTTTTAATATCAATTGTCTTTTAACAGGGAGAAAAGTATGATGGCCGGAAGGCAGATGTTTGGAGCTGTGGTGTTATTCTGTATGCTCTATTAGTGGTAAATTACTGCATTATAACTCAGCTTTATTACATTGTTACAATGCAGTGCATTTTGCAACAAGATAATTAATGTAAATTATGACCCTGTTAATTGCCTTAAAATCTGTTAATACATTGCAGTTATTGATGCAGCATTATGCTACATGTACATGTAAACATAATTTATTAAATAATTATACATGTATATTTTCATGTTCATTCATAGGGTGCTCTCCCTTTTGATGACGAAAATCTGCGAAATCTATTGGAAAAAGTAAGTGTACTACATACCTTGTTAATAGACATGATTGTGGTCTTTAAACAGGGTGTCTGTATTGAGCAACACCTACATGTATACAATGTACAAAGTACAATGCATGACATGCCTTTCTTACATGTCATGTGCCAAATCTAATGCATACAATTACATGTACCTGGTACACTGAGGTTTGCCATCCCAAAAAATGGATAACTACAGTACATTTCAGATTCAACACTACATGCAGAATGTGCTGTTTAATTAAATCAGCTTATGTGGCAAAGATTAACTTAATACCGTTAGGTACAGTGCTTGAGAGGTACTGACAGCATCTGACTATGTGTTAGTTGCTGCCAGTCAAAAAGAAGAAGACTAAGAAGTGTATGTTACATACCATATCAAAGTTGACAAACTGGTACAATTTACAATGTTTGTGTTTTGGTCATTGTAAATCAGTTGAATGTGTTATGTATCTTTCAGGTGAAGAGGGGACATTTCAGTATCCCAGTCTTCATTCCAACAGATGTTCAAGAAATGATAAAGGGCATGATTACTGTAGACCCAGGAAAGAGAATAACAGTTGAGTACTAGATGTGTGACTGAAAATTATAGTTAAATTCCAAATATTAAATGAATAAATACATGTACCCGCAAATCTCAGATTCAAAACGTCTCAGCCAAATGAATCCGACCAGTAGAATCATTTTATTGTTACTGACTTCACATGTCCAGTCTGTACATGATTTTGATAAATCCTGTCTGCCGACTTTTGATAACTGTCTTTACCTGCTGACAATAAACATACTGTATAGTAACTACTTTACATTGTGCATGAGAAGTTTTTATTGTTTAAGAAGACTTTCTTGACCTGAGGTGTGTGTTTTGAAATCAAAATTTTGCTAGTAATCCATGCTTTAATTGCTTTCACACGTCACCAAGTTTATGAAATAATTTATGATCAAAGTTTCTATGCAAATTGTTTGATTTCTTACTGTTATGCGTTTTCTTTGAGCTGTCATTGTATTTTCAAAAATAAACGTCTTGAAATCGTGGCCACACATGTCAAGGAGATGAATTTACTTTGAGAAGTCTCTGCTATCATCAAAGAAACTTCGTCTGCAGCTATATGTAGTAATACATGAGTACTTACCAAAATTTGAAAGTTTCTTAAAAAAAAGTGTCTGTTAGATTTTGAGAAAACAACATCATTTAAAACAAAGGGCAATAAGCTTGTGTTTATACTATCAATGGTAACCACTGTTGTTTGGAAACGTGGTGAAGTACAAAAGCAATGGAAGCATGTCTTCCCTGCAAAGTTTTGATTTCAAAACGTACACCCCACAGCAAAAAAAAATTGTTGTGAACCTTCTGAAGGTTAATGTTTTAGTGTGTTACAATGGAAACCAACATTTAATCTATAATAATAATAATACGAATATTTTGTCAGGATAACCCATCAGTGCAAAAAAAGCACCGTTATCAATGGGGTCCTGTTACAATAAAAATAAAAAATAAAATACAGTATTTAGCCTAAAAATATAAACTGTACAGAGTTAATAAAAAAGTAAAATATAAGATAATTACATTATATAAAAAATTTGTTCAAATGTTGCTAAAATAAAATTCTATATTCTAAATTTCTAATGTTCAAAGGTAATTTATTAAAAATTAAAACACCTAGGAAAGAAAAGCTTTTGCGGCCAAACTGTAATTTCATTTTCGGCAGCTGGACGGAGGATTTATTTATTTATCTTTTGTTGCAGATGGAAGATGTGAAGAAACATCCTTTTCTAACCAGGTTTTTAAGCTTTTATATAATGCATAACACAGTACTTGACGTTTTAAAACAAATTTTGATCAAAATCCGCTCACCCAAAAACAGACCTTTTTGCTCGCCTGGACACATCTGTGAGTTTTAGGAATGGCATTTCTTTCTGTCTGTTCTCCAGATTTCAGTTAGTAAATACATGTGTATATTCCAGCAGTGGACACAGCAAGTACAATAATCTAAAACACCAAATTAAATTTTAACCTGTGCATTGAGTTGGTCTACAAGTTCTATTTTTTGATGATAGCAATTTTTCACTGAACAAAATTTGTACAGTGAAAAATCACCATTATCAAATAGAACAAATTGTTTCTCTTCCTAGAAAACAAGCCTTTGTGTATCTTAAAATGACTGCCTAACATGGCATGAAGCCCCAGTCCTCCTTACCAAAAATTCAAAATGTCCCACATCAACATGTACCCATGGTCTCCCCTCTCTGGCTCAACATTCAGATGATATGTTTTCTCTTTCAGTTTCAAAGATGAACTTGCTCCTGTTCCCTATGTTGTTGATGTGTTGAAGGTAAACATTTATTACTGGTTGTTTTTCTTTTTACCGTTAATTTCCCAAGAAAATGTTGACAACTTCAAACACGATTAGTAGTCAACATTGATTTTCATCCTTCTAGTAATGATAATGATGTGGATAAGACAGCAGCTGACAAGAATTATCTAGAAAGATTTCAATATTACAGTATCTCTATTTGAAAAGAAAAAAAATGATAAAAAACAAAGTATTTTGCAAATTAATGCCAAAGACGTCTCCCTAGCTCCCTCCCCCAACCACTCCTGCCCCCCCCCCCCAACCACTCTTCCCCCCCCCCCCCCCCCCCCCCCATCACATGTACCTCTGCTTCATTTTTATTCCTGAATAATCCTACAATGTACCTACACACCAAAATATTCAGCAGTGATGCATGTATTAAAGGTATTATAACACGGTTTTTTTTTGGAAACTGTGCTAGGATTACCCCAAAAGTACCTTCGCACATACACAATTGCTGCTAGCAACACCAACATGGGGATTTCAAGTGAATTCTTAAAGGGATCACACATAATTTAAGAATTTTGGTTTGGGAATAATTTATCAAAGACTCCATGGTGGAACTTAATAATGGTTTAACTTTGTCAAGTTCCAATTTCAGTATTTCCATCCTGGCCAACTGTAGTCAAAGATGCTTTTTAGTGATAGTTTCAGGGCATTATTATGGTAACTTCAAACAAAAATGTTCCATTGTTTTTAGGTTTCTATTTATGCATAGTTAATAGAACAAACTGGTTATGAAGCTCAATAAATTTCAAAAAGAGTGTACAAAGCTGCTTTATTTTATGTTGAATGAACTGTGACCCTGCACATTGTTTTGTTTAACGTGTGAGCCCAAATGTTTCTACTGGTCAGTTGCTCATATGCATTTCAATACCTTTTGTGTTTTGTGCAGGGTCAAGGCAAATGAACAAAAGGAATGGAGAACAAAAACATATAACAAAGGACTGACTGAGTTTCATAACCAGTTTATTCTATTAACTGTGATTTATGCAATTGTGACTTTTGATTTAATTTCAATAATTCTTCCTGGTAGACAGAAGTCATTCCCAGCAAAGATGAAGTTGATCCTGATGTGTTAAACAGCATGTCATCATTGGGATGTTTCAAGAACAGGGAAAAGCTTTTACGCAATCTCTTAAAGCAAGAGTAAGTCTGTTGATATTTGTGTATGTTAAAACGTGAAAATACAGTTGTATTATGTTTCGTACAAGTACAAGAGACCACCCACTCGGTTTTGTGAGTCACCTTGTACAGCTCAAATCAGAGAAATTCTTATGAATGGCGATGGAGCCTTGGCCTGATCAATAAAACACAGCTGTACACATGTAAATATTGTTTTGTTAGACTTCAGGGGAATCCATACATGTAGTTTAAATTGACAAAGAAAGGAAATCCAAATTAAAAATTGTAAAAAAATCTGTTTTGCAAAATAATTATTGAAAATACTGCTTTGTTTGACTGCATGTAGCTTTCATTTGAATGGTCACACTTCTAAGACTTCATCCACAGACTCAAAAGTTACATGTAGAACCACCTTATACAGCAAAATAAACAGTACCACAGGAAAGATATGCTCAGTAGCTTTCATTTGAATCATCACACTTTCATAACTTAATGCGATTTAACTGTTGGTGGGAAATAATAATATTAATAAACTCGTGTTTATAATAAACCAGGAGTGCCTACATTTGCTCCAACTTGAATACAACTGAACAATTTCTATATTTTTTGTTATTCTACAGAAAGACGATAGAAAAAGTCATTTACTTTATGTTATTGGAGAGAAAGGAAAGATCACCCACTCACGAAGATGCAGCAGTAGCGTCGATAAAGAATATAAGAGAGATTTGTAAGTGTTTGTTTTGAGTACTTACTAGAGTGGAACCTCCCGTAAGTGACCATGAGAAGTCAGACCACAGAGGTGTTAACTTTGAATGACATACATTTGTAAACCTGTAGTAATTTCAATGTACAAAGCACCTACAGTGTATCAACTATCATATACATGTAGAAGTTTCGATGAAAGGACAAAATTTTCATTGTATTGAAGTTGTATTGCAGCAAAATTCATTTTGCGTCTGTAGTGGCGCCGAAATATGGGCAAGTGGTCGCTTACCAGAGGTTAAAAATAACAGAAAAATTAAAATCACCAGCGTTGAAAGTTGCTTGCAAGAGGTGATCGCTCACAAAAGGTTTTGATTAAGTGATTTGACTGGAAAAAATTCGGTATTTTGGAAAAGTGGTCGCTTAGGAGATGTCAAGTGGTTGCTTATAAGAGTCGCACATGGAGGTGATCTGGTTCAACTGTAGTGAGAGAATAACATTCAAAACCACATTGTTATATTCTGTGCTTTCTAGGTTTTTTTTTTCTTTAAGTTCAGTGTATAGTCCAACCAAACTAGCAGAAAGGTATTTCAAGTATTAGTATTGGTTCTGTTTATTGTAGTGGAAGATGCACCCAGAAAAAGAGTCGACTCCTGTGGATCTCCAAGATTACAAAGACCAAGGTAACATTTAACCAACATAATTTTATTTTTTATAAATAATAGCCACATAATCTTTTTGCTTGACATGTATATCTTACAAACGCTAATAAGTAGACTCGCACAAGTTCAAGTGAATGTGGAAGGCAGCCAGCTTTATTTTTTCATGTACATGTTTGTTAGCTCTCAAGATACAACCAGATACAGACGTCTGTCTGGTATTGAGTGATGTGACTTTCATCTAACAAGGGTGTTGGCTTGGAAGGCGTGCGTTTTTGTTGAAAAAAGTGAATTTCGTATTAAGAGGTGTGAGTGGGAGAATTTTATTGCCTTTTCTTGGAGGATGGATAAAGCCATCTATAAATTTAAAGTAAATGCCATTCATTTTGATTGAGTGCCCACAAAAACTGCACGTATTATGGCCGCTTGATCGTCCTTCAATATTTTTGTGGTCTGTAGTAATTAACTTTTGATTTGCTTGTAGGAAAGCTTCACTAACAGCCTCACCACCTGATACCCCAAGGACAAGAGCAGAAACTTACTCCGGAGCTGGCACGAGGTAGTTAATAACAGCGGTTTTTAACGTTCATTTCACAATAATAGTTTAAAACATTCTTTGGCCACACCGAAGCTTTCAACTACTAAGTCGAACACATCCTCACACATCACCGTCCTCCATAAGTGCCTTCAGCTCCTTGTTGTTCAGAGCTCCTGCGTCCGACTTGAGTGTATCCACAAATGTTGTTGCAGGCCTTTCTCCTACCATGCAAGGACTTCTACAGCAGGGCTTTGTTTGCCGGCAGCTCTGGGTGACGACAGCAGTGGCCAGCCAGCCTTAGCCTTAGACTTGTTACCTTGTCACTGGTTATAGGCAGATCACCATATAGATCTTCATTATTGATGTGTTGCACTCTCGATGCTGAGAGTCATCTTTAGCATCCCAGTGTAGCATCCATCCATCCTGCAGAAGTTGCAGGGCCTGTGTGGATGTACAGGTTTCACAGCCGTACATTAAAACAGATTTCAAATGTAACTCAAATAACACGGGAAGAACAAATGTACGAGTGGAAAATCTATGGAAAATGTACAACTGATTTATATGCATATTATAATTGATGGGGTCCCCACAATTTAAATTTACTCAAGAGCTCCTTTATCTGCCCTAGTTATTTAACCAGAATTGGCATCTACAGCTGTAGGAATGTTTATTCAGCACCCTGGATATGCTAGTCTGCAATTGAAGTAATTCAAATACAGTGTAACCGCACTCATAGTTCCACTGTCAAAAATATCAAGTCTTTAACTCTTATAAGGTATACATTTTCATCCAAAAGACATGTTGTCAAATGTTTTATCTGTCTTTATCCAAGATTGTATCAACGAGCCAAGGAATGCCATCAATGTAGAAGTAAAGAAATGCTGAAAAGCGGTTTCTGCACAGGCAGGAACAGTTAGAAGAAAGAAGTTGACGGTAGATCTTGTCACAAGAAAAAATTCTCATACAGCAGATCCCTTTGGTCTGCCACTTGTGATATGCACATGTCTGGAAATGAACTTCAAGCTGCACCTGTTATTCACTTTATTCGCACCCAGGATAGCGTGACTGCCAAAAAAAACTCAATAGTTTTAACTCCTGTTCTGTTTGTTTTCATAGAGGATTGGAAAGTTACCAACACGGGACTATGTCTGCTATTGTTTCACTGCTTTGTATTTCAATGTTTGCAGTCCTCTGGTACATGTGAGTCCGAAGCATCAGCCTTGCCAAAATGCACAGCAAGAAAGTCCCCTGTCCAGTCCCCCCGAGTCACCTTCGCACCATGCCACATCACCCCCAGGGAGCCCCTGGCGGTCCAGGCTTGCTAACTTCAAGCAAGCAATCGTTGGCTCGCCACGATTTCACAGGAAAAAGTTAGCAACCAGTAGGTTTTGATTTCAGCTGTTGATATACTGGAATAAGTTGTGCGATTCTCAGATGGTCCGTTCACTGTTTCTCTCTGTACTTTGTTTGAAGACTTGTTCTTGACGTCATCTGACCTTAAATATTTCGAGCAATCAGAGTACTGTAGAATTCCCGTTACAAGCCCTGGGCTTATACACCTTCGTAAGGGTTTTTGGGTGGGGGGGGGGGGGGGGGGGGGGGGGGGCTGATAACCGGGATGAAATTTCAGACGGGTGGGCTTAGAACCGGGATTCTACGTTATTTTCAGTCCCATTCTTGAAGTTCCTAATGAAAAAAAATACATCGAACATCCACTCTGATTGGTAGTAAAATATTCAATGGCATGAACAATCGTGCATCGATAAAGAGCAACACGTTAAGTCCATCAATTTTGTTGTGCGGTTTTTTTAGCTTTATTGGGGAATAATTTTTTTCTTCGTCTTCATATTAAGTTTTATTCTCTTCTCTTAGATTTTCAGGAAAACAGTACAGCTTCTCCCTCGCCTGATTCGTCGCCCGAGTAAGTTTTATCTTCAATTTACATTTGTGACAATCAATCAACGTGTGTATCTTGTCTTTGAACTTATCCCTACAGGTGTAACCAACGTACCTGTACAAAGTCTTTTTACATCAATTTCCGGTACTCCATTATGGACCCTGGGGGTAATTTTTTTATTTATTTTTTTTATTTTTTTATTTATTTTTATTTATACAAAACATTTACGTAACAAGCAGATTTAAAAGGTTACAATACAAAGGAATACATGACAAGATGTTACAACAATACACTACACTAGACATTCCGAGACTGGGTTGGCATTGGCGATTTCAATTTTTGTTTATAGTCTGAAGCTGCACTAATCATTTAATAACTCTATATAGTAGTTAACAATATATTTTAAATTATATAATACTTATGTTTTATTTTACAGAGGGGATTTTTCTAGATGAAATCTACAGTTTAATTTAACTACAAATTCCTCTAAAGATAGGTTTTTCTGTGCTAGTTTTTGGGTATAGAGGTAATATTTAGCAAAGAGGAGAGTACAGTTTAAGTTATTGGTAATCAGGTCAGTCTTGAAGGTGGAGCTCGTGCCGAAGAGAATTTCCGTTGGGGATAAGGAGAAAGAGGTGCCATTTTCTTTGTTAAACCACTTAATAACTTCCAAGAAAAACTCTTTAGACCAGTGACAATTTGAAAAAGTGTGAATAATGGAATCATTTTCGCGACAGTAAATGCAAAGCATATCATTTTTAATACCAAATAAATGCAGTTCTCTTTTTGTAACAACTATTCTGTGCAAAAGTTTGAAGTAAAATTCTCTCAGCTTGTTTTCTCTAGAAATATATTTTACACGACTAAAAAAAGAGTCAATCCGCACCATGTCTGGCTGTAAATCTCTCTCCCACTTTACGCTTGCCTTCAATACTTGCTTGTCCTTATTTATCAAAAGCCAGTAGTAATCCCTGTTTTTTAATTTAAGTAAATTTATGGTAGTATCCCGAGACAACTGAAACTCATATTCTGAAAGAAGAATAGTTTTATCTAGGCATTTTATCCTTGCCTTAATAATGAGGGTCTGAGGTATTGCAGATACAACTTGCATGTATGTTAGGAAATTACAACTGAGTTTGTATTTTCGGATGAACTCAGCGTAAGGGAGAATTTTTCCATCCGCCTTCAACAGATCGTGGATAAAAATAATATTACTACTGAACCAGCTCCGATAAAAGATAGTTTGACTGTTAATTCGAATTTCTTTGTTATTATATAGAATCAATTCCTGATCGGATTCTGGATTATAAGATGCTTTAAGTTCAGAGAAATATAGTAAGATCTGCTTGTAGAAGTTCGGGAATTTTGCCTGCTCGAGGAACTTTTCATCATAGTTACAGTGCAACAGGAATTTTAAGCCACCATATTTATCAAAATAATAGTTTGGTATAATCTTCCAGGATTCACTGCCCATTTGGTCGTTTATTAAAAATCTCGAGATCCATGCCAATTTGAGTGATTTGGACATAGTTTCTATGCTAGGCGCACGTAGACCTCCATTGTCGTAGTCTTGAAACATGACTTTACGATTGATTTTGTCTTTCTTGTTTTTCCATATAAATTTAAATATCATAGAATTAACATCTTGAATGCATTTTTTAGGGATATCAAGAATCGAAGTAGAATGAACCAGCTGCGAAATGCCAAGGCTTTTAGTTATAAGACATCTTCCAAATAGTGTAAGGTTTCGGGACTGCTAGATGCCATGAATAGTATCTATTTTTTGAATTTTTTCTTTAAAATTGTATTGGTCATTTTTTTTTTAATCATAGGATATAAATATCCCTAAGGCTCTTATCGGCTCTTTTGGCCATTTGAATCCGAAAGGTGTTTCTTTGCAATACCTCCAGGGTCCCAACCACATTGCTTTTGTTTTTGATGGATTTAGTCGCAAACCTGATAGGTCACCGAAGTCATTCAATCGTACAATAGCTCTTTGCACGGTGTTCGTGTCCTTGCAAAAGAGAGTGGTATCATCAGCGAATTGGCCTATTTTAAATTCTTTCCGAAAGATAGTTATACCATGTATTTCCTTGTCTTGTCTAATCTTACAAGCTAGTAACTCAACTGCAAGAATGAATAAATAGGGGGACAAAGGGCAGCCTTGCCTCACTCCTCTTGATAGCTTAAAGTAGTTGGTACAAAAGCCGTTGTTTAAAACTGCACTTTCTGAATTTTTGTAAAGAGTGGTTATCCATCGTTTGATATTATCACCAAAATTAAATACCGTAATTGTCTTCTGGATGAAATCCCATTCAATAGTGTCAAACGCTTTACGAAAATCAAGTTGCAGAAGTAACCCCGGAATGTTTTGAAGTTTTGTTTGCTCAAGAATATCATTTATCTGCCTGACATTTTGACCTATATACCTCCCTTTTATGAAACCTGTTTGATCTGGATTAATTAAGAGCGTCAAAACTTTTTCTATTCTCCTGGCTACAATTTTGGACGCAATTTTGTAGTCCATATTAAGTAAAGTTATCGGTCGCCAGTTTGCGAGATCAGCTAGGTCTGAATCTTCCTTTGGGACTAGAGTAACTACACCTCGCTTTTGAGAGATTGACATTTCGCCTTCTTTAAATGCTGCGTTGAAACAATCGACTAAGTCTTGTCCCAACAAGTCAAAGAAACAGTTATAGAACTCCCAGGTAAATCCGTCATCTCCGGGAGATTTTCCACTTGCGAACGTCCGCAAAACATCACTACATTCCTTAAGAGTGATTTCTCCCAGTTCGTCTTGTTCCGTATTTTGGAGTTTCGGTATTTCAAGATTTCTGACAAAATTTTCAAATAATCTGCTTTTATCCTCTACATGGTTTGACGTATATAAATCTCTATAAAAAATTTTCAATTTCCAATAATATGTCTTCTTCTTTGGAAATGTTATCTCCATCTGGCCGTTTCAGTTCTTTAATTACTTTTCGGTTATAGTTTCGCTTTTCTAGATTAAAGAAATATTTTGTTGGTTTTTCACCTTGCTCAGTCCATCTAGCTTTAGAACGAAGAATTGAACCTTTTCCCTTGTTTTCATATAAGAAATGAAGTTCCTGTTTTAATCGAGTATATTCCCGTTGCTGAGTTTCGCTTGTATCATCTACATCGACATTTTGAGAGAGGAGATTGTCGAGCTCCTCTAATCGGTCCCCTAGGTCTTGTTCCTTTATACGAAGCTTTTTTTGTTTGTTTTTGGAATAAGGGATTGTAAGCGCTCTTATTTCCATTTTGATAAGTTCCCACTTTAACCTTTTGTCTTCCACATCCGAGTATTTATTTATTATGTTAGGATAATTTTCTTTTATAAGTTTTTTATATTCTTCATCTTCTACAAGAGAATTATTGAATTTCCATAGACCCGGTCCGCGTCTTTTTTTCGTAACAGTCAAACTAAGTTTTACTGCTTTGTGATCAGGAGCAATAGAGACTTTTGTACCTATGTGAGACACACATTTGATTAAGGATTGAGCAATAAGAAAGAAATCGATTCGCGAGCTGAGATTGAGTGCCTTGGACTCATAAGTGAAACTCAGTTTGCTCGGATTTTGTTTTCTATAGATGTCAACAAGCTCAAGTTCTCTCATCATTGATATAAGATTGTTTCGATAAGTATGTGGCTTCCACGCCGCGCCACCTATTTTGTCAATGGCATAAAGAACAACATTCCAGTCACCTCCTATAACTAGGTTTCCAATGTCAGTGTTGGACATTAAATATTCATGTAAAAAATGCAAAAATTCATTCTGCTGTTGTAAATTGTTTGGAGCATAAATATTACATACAGATAAGTTGCCTGCCTCAGAAGCTATGTCCACTGAGACAATTCTCCCATTTTGGTCTTTGTTGAAGTTGTTAACCGTCTGACCATATAAGGGGTTAATTAAGATACAAACACCTCTGCTATGAATTGAGCCGTGTGAAAAGAAAATGTCACCTCCCCACTCACTCCTCCAAACTGTTTCATCACCTGGTTTTGAATAAATTTCTTGCAGAAAGTAAAATAAACAATTCTGATCTTTCAAAAACCTGAAAATACTTCTTCTTTTAACCTGATTTCTTAACCCTCTGACATTTAATGACATGACACTTAAATCACCCTGGTAGGCTATAGTGGCAAATATAGAGCTTAAAGCTAGGAAAAATGCAGCGAGAAATGGTACTCATTTGGTTTGATTGAATAAAAATTGAATTTTCCCCAGTGGATACAAAAAAACACACACATAAATACAAAAACATGGTACATATACTATGTGGTCGCAGCATTTTTAGCGCTATGGTACTGATTCGATGAGTTAGTATTGATCCATGCTCCCTGAAAAACGAAGTTTCCTAGAAAAAAAAACTATTCTATGGCGATATATAAGTAGGTCAAAGCTGCAAAATAAGGTCGAAGATAAAACTGATCTCTATTATTACAAAACTAGGGTGCCATTTACATACAGTTTATCTGGCTCCGATGCGCTAAAGTAGGCCCTGCTTCCTTGCTTCTTAGCAGCTTTTAATTTTGGTAGCATTAAACGTCGTCTGTCGATGAGCTCCTTTGGCAGGTCCTCGTAGATTACGAAATTTGTTCCTTTCAGTTCCTTCGCCTTTTTACGCACCAGTTCACGATCAGTAAATCGAAGAAATCTGGCCAAGATCGGACGGGGATTATTGCTGATCTTTCTCCCATTTCTGTGCACTCTTTGAAACTCGATTTCCCTCGCGTCCTCAATGTGTAATTTTTCCTCCAGAAACTTCCACAGAACCTCACGTGTGTCTTCCGCTCCTTCGCCATCGACGTCCTCATTTAACTCCACAGGGATGTTCACAAATTTGAGGTTTTCTCTTCTACTGTAGGCTTCTAAATACAACAATTTTTGGTTTAATAAACTAGTCTCAAGCTTGTATTGTGTTTTTAAATTATTTATATCCTCGTCCGCCTGTTCAACGGAGCCGTTCAAAAATTCTACACTCCTCTCTAGCTTGTGAGTGAGTTTGTCGGTCTCATCGTGTTTCGCTTTAAGTTGTGTGATCTCACCATGTAGAGTAATCACATTGCTCTCCAGTTTGGAAACCGTTGCATTTACTTCTTGTAGTTTCACTTCGATCCTATCTAGCTTTTCAAGTTTCTTTTCTAGCGCCCCAAGTCGGGAGAGAACTTGGTCTAATCGCTCGTTTATCTGTTCCGCCATATTCAACGTAGCTAACGCCTCCTCCTCGTCTCCTTCGATAGATTCGTTTCTTGGCTTTTTTTCGTCTGGAGAAGGGCTGCTTTCCTCACTGAATTCGCCGCTACTTTGTCTTCTCTCCTTTCGTTTGGAACTTTTATGTTTGCTGGCCATATAAAGTGAAAGCAACTCGAATTTCGAAGGGAGCTCCACAAAACGTGGCTACACGCTAGCCATGCGCATGCCCTTCATTTTTTTTATGTTTTTATATGTGGGGTAATTTCATTTGATTGCATTTCACGTTTTCCAGACCCGTTTTCCTTCGCATGTTTTTTTGAGAGCATGCATTCCAGTGCTGTAAGTAAAATTCTGTCAACTTTTTTTAGTGTTTTGTTTTGAAAAGTCCCTTATTTTGTGTTGTTTAACCAAAATAATAATAAAAAAACTAAAATCGCTTCAAAAATTCAGTTTATTTTGGATCAGATGATTTTTATTTAGCAAACTTTAATAATTCAGAAGACTTTCAAAATTTAATAGTAAACCTTAATTTCTTTTCTCAGCATCGCGAAGCGGTCCTGGTTTGGTCACCTGATGTTATCACATCACAACTCACACTCTAAACACGAAGTAAGTCAGAGGCAAATTTTTGTGCATTGCCTATGTTTTTTCTGATTGCGTGATCAAATTCTTATCGCAGAAACCTAAGGTCAGTGCTGGAAATAATTTTTCTTGCTTAGAAGGACATGTGTCCTTACAAACCTCCATTTTAATAGGACATTTTGCAAACTTGGTCGGACTGCCGCCATTTTTGATTTCTCTGAGACACAATCAGTAGGTCAGCATTAAATCTCATCCGCCTAAACCACCTCGGACTCCTTATTGAGACTTACATAACGGAGTAACTGGTTAGCTTTCAGTTGAGGATAGGGTTAGCAGTTTATATAGTTAAATTTAGACCTAAACAACCCGAGAAGCTAGGTGGTACAGTGGTACGGTAGGCTATGTAAGCCTAAGCCTACATGTAGCTGAGGTCATAGGTTCAATCCTGAGTGGGGATTTTACGTTTTCTTTTTTACACTTAAAAATTTATTGAAAATAAAATTCTAAGTGTCGACAATACGTTATATAATTCTCAATAAGTGTCCGAGGTGGTTTAGGCGGATGGGATCTAATGTTGACCCAATCAGTAAGCATACACGAGTTACCATAGAAGTTTTGTAGTTCGCAATGTATTGTAGGGCAATTTCAAATGACGGCCTTTTCTAAATTTTCTTGAATCGAGATAGCCTTTTACAGCAAAATTTTATTTTTATTGAAAACTAAATGGTACAAACAAATTCTTTTTGTAATGCTTTTGGAATCAAATGCGATGAGTTAACAAGACTTTAAGGCTGAAGCTAAGTAATTTTTATGCTTGGCACCATGTTTGAGCATAATTTAAAATTGGTCGGACATTTTCGGTTTTTGGTCGGACAATGTCCGATGACCGACTGTTATTTCCAGCACTGTAAGGTCGGTACTGGCATGGTAGGTACACTGTAGTTTAGTGGATAAAGTCACACACGAAGCCTAACCATATTTCTGTGGCATGAAGCAACTGGTTCGAACACACGGTGCGACCTTTCTTGCATTGTTGCGCGCAACAACAACAACAACAACGTTTATTCGCACTGTAAAATTACAAAGATGTATACATAATATATCAATTAAAAATAGTTACAGTAGCTGGTTACCCAAAATAACTGAAAAGCTAAACTAGTTGGGTAACCATAACAAGATTTTTTGGGGTGTCACACGATGCAATTTGGAGGGAAACATCGAGATTCTCGGGAAACAGATACACTGTTTCCCGAGGGATCAGTCATTAAGTGATTTGTTACGTAGCAACACAAAAATGCAACACAACACAGTTTGAAAAACGCGCCGAGCACTCGAGGTGAACATCAATCGCATCATAATCATGCCATTTTTTGTCACGGTCTGATCACGTGCGCCAGCGGGCGACTGTGCAATGTTACCCTCTGACGTCAAAATTGTTGCTCGCTTTCGCAAATGTTGCCCTCTTAGAACAATTGGCAGGAAAGTCTGTTTGTTAGATGTCATGTGACCTTGAATCAACCAATCAACGCGCGCGTTGTATTGAGAAA
Organism: Dendrophyllia cribrosa; assembly: GCA_024195265.1. NCBI lineage: Eukaryota > Metazoa > Cnidaria > Anthozoa > Scleractinia > Dendrophylliidae > Dendrophyllia > Dendrophyllia cribrosa. Next base: position 6,677,563 of record JAJLRJ010000009.1, read on the forward strand.
AACTCCAGCTATGTATATAACAAATGTTTTTATTGCATAATAATATTATTAAACAGTGAAGGTCGGTCACACGAAAAGCGTTTTTCTATGGTAAAAGGGTCATTTACTGCAGTTAGGGTGTACCGTGTAACCGCCCTTATCTTTTGTGATGTTATTGTTAGTAATGGTGACTGACCGTTTACCTAATTTTCTTTGTAGCCTTTCTTTATCATCACAAGAGAGAAACCTTTTAGCACCGTCAAGGCGGACGTCGTTCATGCTTTTTTATCAGTAAGTGAAAATACATTTGATTATAGTGGGATTTTAGAATAACTCGGTAAAAAGAACATGCTGTTACATAAAGAACATTCACAGACTGAACTTTGTCGCAGCTTACATGGTGGACATCAGTTTTTACGATGCATTAAAGCTATTTTCGTTTACTCATTAGCATTTATATACTTCTTTATAGCACATGGATTTTTTTAATTTTAAAAGTTTAGTATAATACATGTATGTATACCATTATATAGTTTTAGTTTTTAGAATTTTACTGCATTTGTACGTTTATCACAGGGTTATTAGGGCTATGAACTATTCAGTGTTACCCTCGAAAAAATAAAGCTTTGATTTGATTTGTATTTTTTTCCTTATATTTGTTATGCACCTAGATTGTTGTTTGGTAATGGGGATTATGAGAGATGTAATGGTTCAGAAAAAAGCAATTGATTTTTATTTGCAGGTCAGTCACTTAACGCACTCAGTCCTGTCTCAAAACGGCTTTAAAGCAGAGTACAAAAAACCCGGAGGTAAGTTCTGGTAGCCTGGTTTAACCCTTTACCTCCCAAGAATTCCAAAGATCAAAATTCAAGGAAAATCCCAAATTCAATTTTGTAAAATATTGAAAAACAAATGGTTCCATGCAAAAGTACTGCCAAAGAGGTTTTATTTGAATGGTCACACCATAGGATTTCGTCGACAGACTCAAAAGTTAGAACAAATGGTACCATGCAAAAATACTGCTGAAGAGGTTTCATTTGAATGGTCACACCATAGGATTTCGTCCACAGACTCAAAAGTTAGAACAAATGGTACCATGCAAAAGTACTGCTGAAGAGGTTTCATTTGAATGGTCACACCATAGGATTTCGTCCACAGACTCAAAAGTTAGAACTACGCTACATGTTTTCTTTATTGATTCTGGAAGTGAAATGGTTTGGGAAACTCAAAACCATAACCAGAGCGTTCGGTAGCCAGGAATATTGGTTTAATTTTGTAGAATGGAACTCGACAACTGCAAGAAGTCATTCGAAAATTAAAATCGCTAACATCGCAAGGATGGAAATGGATTACAATATGGAGTTTGTATGACGCTAACTTTGACGTTTCCAGTAATTGTATTCATTCTCTTTTCAGGAAAGAAAATGTTCAAGAAAACTGTACGTATCTCTGTTGATATCTGTTCTGCTGACCAAAGCAAGCAAGAGGAAAGCTCGGTCCACACTATCTCCATTGTTCTAGAGTCGGGTTAGTGTCGAACTGTTTTTTTTTTTACTATTCAGTTGTAGTTTACTGCGATTGTCTATCTGTTTTATTCGGTTCACCAGTTCAATGCCGAGGGTAACACTTCTACGGAGTAGAATCATAGAGCAGTTTTCAATTGAGTATCGAAAGTAATTACACAATTGCTTTGGTTTTGCATTGCTACGCTTTGTGATTGGCTAAAAAATCTCGCGATACTTTCTCGACCAATCAGAAGTAAAACCAAAACCAATCATGACTTGCTCGCCGTGTTTTCCCGCGCTTGGCGCCGCCGACATGTATTTGCTTCGAGCTCATTGGATTGTTTACGACTGCTGTGATTGGTCAGAGTAATTACTCTGGTTTTGGTTTTACGACACTCAAATGAAAACTGCTCTATCAAGGACTAGTTTTACTCTCATGCTGTGTTCACATCAGCATCGTAACATGTAAAAAGAAATCATGGTTCAACGAAACACGTTTCCCGTAAACATGTTTCAACTGGTGCTATAATTTAATGCTGTTTTACGGGACACGCATAAGCTCGCATAAAATCTTTATAATTTAAGTAATGATCCGCATAAGAAGATAGCGCTGAATAGCAATGTACGATGGAATGTCAACTTTTTTTATTGTTACAACTACTGATCTCATTGGCCAAGACTCAACAACTGCTAAAAAGTTAAGGTTCAAGGTGCATTTAGTCTAATTTTTTTTAAGGTTTCAAGAAATTCGAGACCCAATCGCACAACATGCAAGTTTTAAAAGATATAATTGTATTTGGGGAACTTCATCAAAGAAGCAAAATTATTAGCTATTGTCTTTTGCTATTCTGATTGGTTAAGCACGAACATTTCCTAAAATTTATTTGACGCAAATGGATTTTCTTTATTTTTAAACTGAAATATAATTATGAACCATCAGCCCCTCCTCTATCCTTGAAATCAAAGGTATTCTATGTGGGAAAGAGCCAATGCCGCAGAACAATGAAGTTTACTATAGTTCGTATGTAGAGCATTACTTAATGCGATAGGTCATGGCCTCCTGGGTTACCCATGGAAACAGCGTTGACGGGAAGGGGGGGGGTGGGGAGTTGGACGCAAAACGCGTAGGAGAGGGGAGGGGAGGGTCAGAAGGTCGTTTCGTTGGCTCGTTGGAGCCTTTGATTATTTATTTCCATTACAACTTAACCCCTTTCATTTGTTTATGTTATAGGACCTGTTCATCGTTTCAAGAAACTTTGTGAAAAACTCCAGGTCATTCTACTGTCCAATCAGAGACGAAGCACAAGTAACTGTCGGGCGGAGGACGAAACCACAGAGGAACACTGTGTACCTGATAACAAGAACTCCTCTTCCTTTAACTCTAAGCTGCAGCTTTCTCATTTATCGGACACAGAAAGTGAAGGGGAAGCCTTGGACAGCTCTAATGTGTCCAAGGAACCAGTTTCTGCCCATATGAATGGAAAAGAAACTGACAAAACCGCTTGAGAATTCTATGCGAGGAACCACAACAAACTTTAGCATAAATTGCGAAGAAAATAGTTGCACTGATCTCCGTTTATGACTCGGTGATATATGCCGCTGACTTCATTGAAGTGAATTACTGATGAACGTGGTGTTGTAACAATTGCACGTAATATTTATAAATCCGATTGTTATTGGATGCAGAATCAATTATTTATTGAGGAAGTTAATACAACTGATTCCTAAACAAGAAATACTCAAATGAAAAATTAAAATCTTGTCACTTCTGACAATTCTGACAGGAAGCTAGGATAAAAGCTTCGATCGTCACTGCGGGAGATAGAAGCTGGTAGTCGAGTGTTCCTACCAGTGGCAAGATGTGTTTAAAGAAATGCTTCAAGACTTATCATATAGTTTCCTAGAAAGCAGTGACAATGATTAATGATGGTGGCGGTGATGATGATGATGATGATGATGATGACGATGATGCTGATGCTGATGCCGATGCTGATGATGATGATGATGATGATGAAGATGATGGTGATGAGAAGGAGGAGGAGGAGGAGGATAATGATCTTCACTAAGTGGAATGATCATCAAACAAAACCGATGATGGTGTTGACGACAACCACGTACAAATGATTTGAAATTGTCACGATGATGATGACGACTAATACGACAACAATTATGATGACGATGATGACGCACAGCATGTTGTGATAATTAGATAAAAGTGGTTATGATAATGACAATGATGACATTGATGATTATCATGATGATGACGTGATCTGACGATTGTGACAATGGTGACGACGATTTATCAAATGATAAGAAAATAGTGATGATGATGACGATGAGATTTGGACTGAAAAACAGTGTGGGTAACTTTTATACCAACATTCAGACCTTGTTATAATAGTTCCTTAACAATGACGAAATAAGCCACTGTTTTTGACAGTGCGATACGATGCTACATTGCACTGCCAACTATGACGTCATTGAGATGACGACGAAAAATAACTATTTATATTCTACTGATTTGTTGTGACAACGATGAAGATATTTATGACACAGCTCTAGAAAAAGACCTAAAAGTTCACAGCTAAATCAATAACGTACTAAAATAACCTATATTTCAGTATATTTATCGTCATGCGTTCAACCTTTTTCAAATTTGAGAATCCCGTATTTTAGAGTATGGCCTCTGCCCCGTGCACTACATTTTTCACATTTTGGACTTCTTTATACTATTTATACACCCACACATTTTGGATCCCGGTCTTTTTCTGTAAAATAGCAAACCCTTTGACAGAAATCAAGTTATACCAATCTGGATCTATTTCAGATAGATCCTTTTCTCCTTCGTGACTTTCGACTATTCTATCTTTGTTTTCACAGACTAACGTCATTGTACACACATTTCACATTCGGAGACTCCGTTTAAGAATTTTGGACTACCTCTCAAGACATGCCGTTTCTTCTGTGACTTTTCCGTTTGGATAAACCAAATTAGTCTTTCGATTTACATTCCAACTAAAATTTTCAGCCTCGGGTTCCGTTTTTGTTTGGGGGAGCATCCGAAATTGGATTTGTGATCTCAGATCATATGAATTCTTCATGACCAACAAAACGAAAAATCCGAAAACGGATCATTTTACATGAATTGACCTATTTTGACTCACTTGTGTTTTTCTCCCTGCTTCAACGTATAATTTGTTTTTTAACATGCAATAAAATCTTAACTGCCCATTATAGTACTACGAAATCGTGAAAGAAAGAAAACATCGAACGCAACGAATGAAGTTGCACGAAAGACCGCTTGTCAGATGTTCTTCTTTCGAATCCATTCCCCCCCCCCCCCCCCCCCCCCCCCCCCCCCCCCCCCCCCCCCCCCCCCCACCCCCCCCCCCCCCCCCCCCCCCCCCCCCCCCCCCCCCCCCCCCCCCCCCCCCCCCCCAAAAAAAAAAACGCTCAGGTCACGAATCTTAAAAATTCGGATTTAGATTGAACCAATGAATTATCACTGTAGTGTGGATTGAATGGATTCGTGATCCGTTTTTCGATTTTAGAGAGATCCAATCCGGATTCTGATTTTCCCCAAAAACGCAGCCTTGGTCTCTGCGCATGGACAGTGATTTTGTAATACTCTGTTACTATAGTTACACCCAGTGTACGCGACTCTTTTCTTTCCAGATTCAAACCTTGAACAACAAAATGTTCAAAGTTTTGAATATGTGGATAAAGCTGTTGAGCAGTTCTTTCCTTTGGTACTTTTCCAAGTGTCGGGTATATAATGTGACATTCTGTCAAGATAAATACTTAACCTACTTACTGTAAACAATAGACCCAGGTGACAATGGATTTGTAATTATTTAATAAAGGATGACTTCAGTGAATGAAAGCCTGAACGAGGTTATTTCGTTTGGGGCGTCCACAATCTCGCGCCTGCCGCTAGCTCCCAAACTCTGGGTACGTGTTCCCAGCGGTCACACATAAAGCGCGTGCGCAGTTCCCGCCAAAATTTTGCAAATAAAAAAAAACAGAACGGAGAAATCTTGACTCGTCCACTGTAAACGCAAAATTCAAGGTTGTTTCTAAAAAATAAGCTTTTTACGTTGACTATTTGTGCAAAGGAAGTAATTGTTAGCCAAACGTTTTATCAGAGTGATTTTTGTATGACCTTGAAATGATTACACGTGAACACAACCAAAACAATAAATGAACTGTTAGGAAGCAATGACCCATTTCCGAGTTGCTCTTAGCCTCCTTTTCAAACCGAGGCCAAGTGCAAAACCATTCATATGGATATAAGTTTTATTTGCATGTGAAAGAAAACTCATTTTCATATGAATGGTTTTGCACTTGGCCTCGGTTTTAAAAGGGAGGCTAAGAGCACCTCGGAAATGGGCTTGATTTGAGTGGTTTGGCGAACGGAGGCAAACGCACGTGGCTTTTGGTTGGTTTAGCAAACACGCAAAGCAAAGCGAACGGATTCGAGCATTCTGACAGGTCAATCGAACAAACCTCTTTCCATATTATTGGTATTTTAGTGGGAAAATGAAAAAGCTTGTTTTGATCCTTTCAACTACTGGCGGGTGAAACACTCTAGGAAACCGATTTTCAGGGTCATACGAAAGTCGGTCTATTACAAATTTTAGGTCCGTAGCTTTGTGAACGCTATCACTTTACAAGGTTTGGCGTCGGTTTTTAAGGTATGACCACTGTGTTGGGTACGATGTTTGAGGTGTTTAAAAACAATCACCCACTCGGATTTCACGTTCCCTTAGACCAGCGATCAGGAATGGAATCTGGGAACGAGATTGTGTTCCAAAAGGATGATGATACATTGACCATGTGCAGAAGCAAACTCTGATCCCTGAACGCAATTGTTATAAAGCGGTCCGTCGCCATATATAGCGATGCCCCGCTTTATGAACAGTATTTGGTAAGTTCTTCGACTAGTCTTGTATTATAATTAGTACTTGCCATGGGTGCTTATCATTTGCGGGAAAAATCCAGTTGGGTTGACAGTTAAAAAATGGTAAGAGTTTCTGTAAAATCAGCATTCCAACCGAAACAGCCGAAAGAGATGTTGCTTACCATTTACAATTCGTTTTCCGGTTTTTGTTTTTCTCTTGTTATGAAACTGGAACCGAGAGAAATGGCCAAATGGTATTAGAGATATTTCGGTTGGTTCGTTCCAACCGGAATCGCAAGACAACCTCTGAAGATCGTCTACTAGTTCCAACCCAACCGAAAATACCGGTTTTCTTGGCTAAATGGAAACCACGCCTGAATTAAAGTAAATTCTTGCAAATCGGTCCCCACAATTCTAACACAGAAGACATTACAAGACTTTTTAATGTAGGTCAACCTTTGCGGTTTTGTTGTGTTAACACTGAAACTCAGTTTCTTTTATTAACATAACTCAGGTGTTTGTCTGGTCATAGATTATTTTTATACACCTAATAGCTCTTATGCATGTTTACGTCAGACTAGCTTATTTCACCCGAAACGCATTTGTAACAAAGCATTACGTCACTAAAAGGTCGTTTACACGACAGAAAAAAATGGGTACGGACCCATCAATAAAGGAGTACGGACCTCACATTTTCGCCCGTGTTAACTATGTGGACCATGTCTTTTGGGATTGGTACGGACCCGTGTTTCTTCAGGTTTAGGGGCCATAGACACACGGATCCGTACCAGTTTCTTCATTTCTTACGTCAGCTTGCGTAATAACTTTGCTGATCGCATGCGCAGTACTGGGAATTGGTCCGATCCCCAAAAAGTGTAGCATGCCATGTGAACGCAACCTTCCAAACTTGGTCCTTAGGCCTTTTTTTTTGTCCCACCTGTAGTAGAACATTATCCGTGTAAACAGCTAAAATTATGTGGTCCGTACCACTTTTTTGACGAGTCCGTACCCGATTTGTAACCCGTGAATAAGCGCATGCGTAATGAAAGGGCTGTCGGTAACAGTGGCTAAATTCACTCACTCCTTCCATCAACTGTAAACTTAGTGACGTAATACTTTGTGACGAATGCGTTTCGTAACAATAACAAAGTGAATCCAGCGATAACAATAACTAATTTGTTGTAAACGAATATAAACAACAATAAGCTTAAATATGTTTCGCATTTGGAGTCTTTAATGCAACATTAAAATCGATCTAAAAGGATTTTTCAACCGAAACACGCGTTTTGATGGGTATCTGCCTTGAAATAACAAAATTTAGTCTGCAGTAAGTATATGTTCCTCGGTGGTCAAGTGCTTTAGTGTCGGGACTTGTGGTCAGGAGGCGCCAGTTTAAGTCCAGTTCTGGACCTTCATTTTTTTTCCCCTCTTTTTTTTTTATCTTCTTAGGACTGGACATTATGAAAGTGATGTACTATTTTTTTTTTTGCGTTCGTCAAAAATCCTTACATTTAATTTTAACGAAATATCGAACCGTGTCAGTGTGAAAACATAAGCTTACCCGGCGATATTGATAATTTTTTTTAGATAATTTATTTATTTCGCCATTTCACACAATTACGACATAGTAGAATTACACATTTAACAGGAGTAGATGGCGAGGAGTGAGACCTGAAAGAAACCATAGGGCTTGTATAGATCAGGTTTCCTCACAGAACTAAAGGCAGACTAGCCAAATAAAATAAAATAGAGCAATATGGACGAACTAATAGATCAAGTTTGCAGAGTGTAATATTTACTAATAAGGAACTCTTTAAGCATTTTTTTAAAAGACGCAGGGGAGGAGGAGCTAGTTATCTGAGGTTAAGTGAATTGAAAAACTTTGGACCTTGAAAAAAAAAATGGAAAACTGTCTGATATTGGTTCTGCAGAGTGGTAAGTGATAAAATGAGCATACCTGGGGTCAATTTAATAAAACTTTTACAAGTGTAGCCATTGTTTCAGAGCTTGAAAACAATAGCTACACTTGTAAACGTTTTATTAAATTGAACCCTGGTGTTATAACTGTGTTATAACTATGGATTTGATTGTTAACTAGGAAAAGGTTATCAAATTTTGGAGGGAGCGTAGAGTTATTGAATGAAAACACAAAAATATCTAGTTGCAACAGGTGAATATCGTGAAATTTCAAAAGCTTTTGTTCCTTAAAAATAGGGCCAGTATGAGCATCATACCTAGAGTTGTTCACTATTCGTAACGCACGATTCTGTAAAATAACTATTCTTTGAAGATTAGTTTTGTATGTGGCACCCCAAACTAAGTTACAATGATATAGATATGGAAGGATCATTGAATTGTACAGGGTATACGAAGAGAGTGAGTAGATAGGTAAAACCGAGATTTATGGATGATACTCATGGACTTGGAGATTTTGCCAGCTACGAGAGACACATGAGATTTCCAAGTTAGATTATCATCTAGGAGGACACCAAGAAACATAGTTTTAGACACGCAAGCAGTAGGCCGTTCGTTAATGACAACTTTAAAATCGAAGCACTGCTTTTTCTGCCAAGGCTTAAAAACCATAAAATTAGTCTTGGATATGTTTAGAGAAAGCCTGTTAGCTGCAAACCAAGTATTTTATTATTATTATTTTTATTTAATAGTTTTTATTGTTAGTTTCAATGGTACAAAAATAGAGAATAAAGAATACAATACTTGGTAACAATTCCGACGGGGGGGGGGGGGGGGGGGGGTACTCCCTATAATGGGCTATACGGGGATGCTTCGCCCGAAAGGGGTACCTTTTTCAGGCTGGAGGTATATGAAAGGGTTGGGATTTCACGAGTTGAAGTATATGAAAGGGAAGGGATTTCACGAAGTATAGGAAAGGGCAGGGAAAACACGAGATGAAGCATAAAAAAGGGTAGGGAAAACTGCCATTTAATTATTATAAAAAGCGCCTTTCAAAATATATCAAACAGACGCACGTAAAGGCTATATGAAAGAACTACCATTTTCAATGAAAGGTATATGAAAGGGGTACCTTTTCTGTCAAAAACAAAAGGTAAGGGTTTGGACCTTGGGGCGGAGCATCCCCGTACAAAACTTTGTTGGCAATAAACACAAGGACATACATGTACACACACATATATGTAGCGATATAGGGATATACGTGTAACTGCAAACCAAGTTGATAATTTGTTCAATTTGCGTTACGCGTTAGCATTCCGTATTCATCACGGGTTGGCTGTTAGGCCAGAAGCCTTTGATTCTGCCGTTTAAACGGCCTTTAAGTTTACAGCTCATGGAAGGAGCGAGTGAGTGATTCAATTAGCCACCGTTACCGATAACCCGTTCATTACGCTTGCGCGTATTCATGGGTTAAATATGGAGTTTGAGCTTTAATGAAACTGTTGTCCTCAATGATGATGAATAATTAACACGTTCCTTGGTTTGCGTGACCTATCGGTTGTCGTGGGGTGAACATTAACGTGAGTTGTCATCTGAGCCTAGGTGCAGTGAATCGATCAGCGATTGAAAATGGACGCGACTTTCAGAGAAAGTCCTGAAATGTTTTCACGGTTTTACAGGAGCGACCGTTTAATTCTACCACGAACTGCGGCATTAAAGGCTGCCTTAGATCCCACACAAGGGATAATTTGCCTCACTGCGAGCTGCAGAGAAACACGTGGCATATTTTTTCTCGCCTTTAAAACTCACTCGTAAAAATACTCAGCCGTATTACACAACTTCACGCTGAATAACCTTTAAGTATTGTATTGTATTGTATTGTATTGTATTGTATTGTATGATACCAAAAGTAATGGCGGATAAAATACCCGGCGTCAAGGAAAAAATGTGGAGAGCACGAGAGCCTCGTCATAACAAGCTTTTCAGATCATCTTAGGTAGGTAGCCGTCATTGATAGCAGCTTCATACAAAACTAAATGCAAAGCTGACAAAATTAACGGGCAGATTTTTTGACCAACATTTCGATTGACTGCTTGTTGGATCTACACACCTATATACAATCATGTAACTAATTAGGTTTCTCTGGGGTATTCAGCATATCTGGCATGTCGGCTCATTAGCATTTTGCTAGATATATTATTAAGTTTTTTCTTTAGCTTGTCAGCTTGATTTTCCACCGTTCAGTTCAACTCCTCGTGCGGTACATTGGCCTCTTGTACAGTTCTGTAGGTTCTTCTGCAGCTCCGTAACCAATGTAAGTGTGCGATTAGTTGTCAGATTTCTGTTTCGCTTCGCCTTTGCTTTAGTATTTGTACATTTTGGGAGTTAGTTATTTGTTTGTTAGAGTGATTTTACTTAGGGGCCGATTACATAGCGAATTTCAGCCAGGGATGAAATTTCAGCCCGGTTAGGGGTCCATTACATGGCAAATTTCAGCTCGGGCTGAAAATTCTCATAGGCGGGCTGGAATTTTGTTGCGATTACATGACGAATTTCAGCCCGGGCTGACTGCCGTAGCCGCCATCTCGTTTCATTGAAAACAAATCATTGCGCATGCCCAAGTGCACTTTTCTACCAGGTGACCTCGCTTTTTAGCCCGGGCTGAAATTCTAAGAAGATTTGTTCAAGAAACCGGGCTGAAATCTCAGCCCGCCTAACTGGGCGGTCGAGCCCGGTTTCTTGAACAAATCTTCAACCGACGTTTGCGATTACGTGAAGAAAGTTTCAGCCCGGGCTGCAAACCGGGCTGGAAATTACAGCCCGGGCAAACGGGCTGAAAAACCTCATGTAATCAGAATGAAATTTCAGCCCGGGCTAAAAAGCGAGGTCACTTGGGTAGAAAAGTGCACTTGGGCATGCGCAATGATTTGTTTTCAATGAAACAAGATGGCGGCTACGGCTGTCAGCCCGGGCTGAAATTCGTCATACAATCGCAACAAAATTCCAGCCCACCTACCGGGCTGAAATTCGCCATGTTATCGGCCCCTTAGACCGTAAAACAATATCAAGCAATAGACTATTTCGAAAAATACCATAATAATCTTTTATGTGTAGGCTCAGCCTCGCCGGGGTGTAATTGTCCAAGTCTCCTTTTTTAGAATGGCACAATGGAACAGACCATTTTACAGTTGTCTTTTTAGTGTCATGGCCTTGAGTGGAAGCGAGGTTGAACTTGACCTTGTTTTGATACAGAACTTGGAGCTTTTCAGATGTAAATTTAGCTAGTTAGCATGAGAAAAGCATTATTAACATATGAAAGGCAGAAAGGTTAGCATCAAAGCAAGGTCACCTCCAGCCTCGCTTCCACTCAAAGGCAAGGTCGACAAGCACACAACTGTAAAATGGACTATTCAAAGTACATGTAGGAACGCTAGGACGCAGCATTGTGCCGGTTCGTATACAAATGTGCACCGTATGCAAATTGCCAAGAAGTTGAAGCATAGCACGTGCAGGTCGTGTTAAAAACAAAAGAAATTGGAAAAATCAGGCTTACATCAAGCACCACCCAAACCTGCTATTTAAAATTAGCCAAAATAAGTAAAAACTAAACAAAAGAAAACAATGGAATTAGTGTCTAATACCACTAGCTTAGTAACTATTTCACGGTTTAAAGAAAATCACTCGATTTCAGTTCCAACCTCATCTCATCGTACTTATGTTATTCATTTTACTCGACTGATTATTCAATTGTCAACTTCAATTTGGAAGATTAAATTGGCGGAATGAGCGTTAAATTGTTGCGGTAAAGGACATTTGTCGAGAAGTTCGCCTCCGGCGGTTACACAAGTGTCAGCTTTGCATTCATTTTTGTTTTTTATAAATGATATTTTTATAATCCCAGGGACTTCTGGCCCCCCCGGGAGGGGGGGGCGGGGGGAAGGGTACTCTGCAAATTTTTGGGCGGGGTTGTGCCGCTGGGACTCTGAGACCCTTAACCTACACTAGACCATTTTAGCTGCATTTTACAACCCTATTCTAGACTAAACACCGAAAAATCCTACCCTATCCTAGACCTTTTCTAGACTCGCTATTTTCTAGAAACTCGTTCACTATCACAGGGTAGGATACCAGGGGTCAGTAAAAATTCCGTACTGTCCGCCGTACCGATTTTTAAATGCGGCCATTTGCCAGTAAACCTCGTCTAGACTAAATTATTCACGCAATTGATGAGTTTCGCGGAAAATGATACCCTATTCTAGACCAAATATCTCTTATTACTATACCCTATCCCAGACTAAACTGCCTGAAAACCATACCCTTCACAGCGGCACATACCTATATAGCTCATATATGGTAGTACCCCCCCCCCCCCCCCCCGGGCTTCTGGCACGACCGTCGTGGGAGGGGGCGGCTCTATATAGGCTACCACCCGGTATGTTACAGCATACGGGGAAAAAAATGCAAATTTTCACTTGGGTCGATCGGCTGTAAACATTGAGCCCGCGATATGTAATGGTCACCTACCTTACTCATAGCGAACAGCTTTGGAGGGAGGGGAGGGTGGGGAGTTGGACAACATTTTCCATTTTCGGATCGATAAGTTGTGTGTTGATTTATTAACAGCTTGCGAAATAATTTCAACTTGATCATCTTACATCTTATTTAGTTGGTTCAGTCTGTTTGTCCAATAATCATTCAAGCAAGAGAATTCGACAATAATGGCCGAATTTATACTAAAGACGAATATTATCGTCTAAGGCGGATAATTCGTGTAGATATAAAATTCGGTTGATAGACGAATTATGTGGCAAAATTCTTCTTCGTCTGATTCATCTGTCAGCACTTCTTCAAGACGAATAATTCGTCTCTAAATTTATACAGTCAGATGGACTGTTTTATCGAAATTTGTTTTTAAGTATCAAAATAAACGTTTCAGAATGATCTTTCATCCAAAAGAAAAAACCATTGAAAAAGAGTGAAAATTGACGGTATTGACGTTTTGACCGGAAGTTTGTTTATGACGCGCGATATTTTTTAATTTTTAATAACTTTTCGCTTGAAGGGGAGACTTTTACCCTTGGAAGTAGGCTTGCTTGAGCAAGTTATTAACTCTGCAGTTTGATGACGACGAGAAATTCTTCTATCCATGGTAACGAGAATAGTCCAACAACAACTCAACCAATCGATAAGGTTAAAACTAGCTCCTTAAATTTATCATGCTCTTTGTCTGAGTGATTTCATTCTTCCGTTCAGCATGCGCTTTCTTCCCCGCTCTCCGACCAATTGGTCTTCATTTGCTTGACTCTATACTTTTAAGTGTCCGTTTAATACAGGTTTTTAAACAATAGGCCTCTAGGTGTCTGCGTCTTGTTAATACAGGTATTATTTACAGTAAACAAGGGAAAAAAGGTTTGGGACTTTAGCTACTGTCCACTTAATGAAGGGTGTCCGCTTAATACGATGCCCGGGGGGGGGGGGGGGGGGGTACTCCCATATATGAGCTATATAGGTATGTGCCGCTGTGAAGGGTATGGTTTTCAGGCAGTTTAGTCTAGGATAGGGTATAGTTATCAGAGATTTTTGGTCTAGAATAGGGTATCATTTTCCGCTAAACTGATCAATTGCGTGAAGAATTAAGTCTAGACAAGGTTTACTGCCAAATGGCATTCAAAAATCGGTATAGGTTAAGGGTCTCAGAGTCCCAGCGGCACACCCCCGCCCACAAATTTGCAGAGTACCCCCCCGGGATACGATGTCCGCTTAATACAGGTTTAACTCACGTTAACTGTATCTAGACGGAAAAGAAACACGGTTTTTGACTTAAGTTTCCTATTTGTTCGCAAGGTTTCTTGGAATGCCTTTTTCATCTCCCCAGTCCTTTACTGGGAAACCGCAAAGATTCGTCTTTGAGTTGTCCGTCCTAATTCATCTTCATATTTATACAACGAATTATTCGTCCGACAGATAATTCGTCTAGACGGATAATTCATCTTCAGTATAAATTCGGCCGAAGCTTTATAAGTCCCGTTGTGCTGATAGGGAACAATGATGATAAATTCGGCCAATTTAATCAAATGTTGATTTACAAACTACTGTGGTGATTATTTGCTGGCGAAATTCAATAGTTACCCCAGGAGGGTTAAATACTTAAATACATTTGGAACCCCTTTGTGTCGGATACGTAGTAAATTGCATGAAAATAGATGGAACATGTTCTAGAAGTCGCCTGTTGTCTGTAACACCGATTGATTAACAAATCACTGAACCCAGCTACACAAACATTACTATTCCGTACATAATTCTTTTAAATTATATAGGATGAACCGATCCTTCGAAGCTCTGCCGATACAGACTTCATAATTCAGTGGAGGATCTCTTGATCTACAACAAGGAAGGTTAGTAATATTTCATGTTCTATGTATATTGTGTTATGTACATTTGTGTACTGCACATTTAACAAAGTACATACGTACATTTGGATTTGTGAATGAAGCTGTGTAGACGGTTACGAGCAAAAAGGCATGTTTACGTAATTGTCGGTTAAATCTCAAGATCGTCTTTAAAATACACCTCATTCCAGCAACGTTGTTATAGGAAAATGAAAAAAAAAACGAAAAATGAAAAAAGGCCAATAGGAATTTATTAGGCATACAAACTGCATTCTCGGATTTTGAAAATTCTCAAAGTAGTCATACATTACGGTAATAACAGGTTTTGCACTTTTGTTTTCCATAGTACAACTGTACACATGTAACAGTTGTTTTCGGAGAATGAGACGAACAAGGTAGCAACATATTTCCAACATGGACGTGTGCCAGAATCACGATATACCATGTAAATATCTGAATTGCAAACATTAATTCTCCCTTCAACCTTTCATAGTAACAACGGAAGGCGATATCGTTATCCTGAATGATTATTTTGCCTGATGGTAGCTTCCTTCATTATATTAAAATCGGGGCCTCAAAACGCCTGAGAATACAATAAATCACGTTTATTATAATGTGGCTATAAACGTGTGGGTTCCGTGTGAATGCTGCAAACTATGAGCTAATAAGGGATCTTTATCAATAGCTGGGCACGGGGAGCTTTATAGAAACATTCATAACTATAACCAATAACCACGCTATATAAATCAAGATCAATAAATGCGGTTATGTAATAACCGTCGACCTAATTGGCGCTTTGTAATACTTCCTATTTATATACCTAGATTTTTTGAAGTGTAGTTTTTCAGACGCTTAACGCGAAAAGGTCGCGAATCTGAAACGTTGCATTCTAAGTCCCCTTAAACGCATGCATTTTAAGATTATAACTCTGAGTTTAAGACTGCATATTAAGAAAGCATGCTCAAAACCCTGCATTGTAAGATTCGATAAAATGTGTGCATTTTATGGCTCCTCAAAACCCTGCATTTTACGGATCATCAAAACCCCGCATTTTAAGGTTTTTCGATACACTTTTCTGGAGACCATACCAACATTTTTCAATCGGCTTTTAAGCGGTCTTCTCCAAGTCAGATCAACATGAAATTTTCACTACCAACTGGTTTACAATTGAACTTTGGCTGAATATATATTTTGGTAAAATCGATATTACCATGACGGCGATAAACAAGAAACTTGGAAATCAGTAAAAGTGAAATTTTGCGCGTTTAAGATTTCACATTGAAAATCCCACATGGACCTCTTAAAATATAGTATATGGCATATATATTTTGCAAGAATAAAACAAATCTGTATGTTTGATTTCAAATAAATCGCAATAACATTTCAAACCTTACTATTTGTGTACCGGAAAAAAATTGATCGAGAGATTAACACTGGTTTTGTGAAATTACTTAAAGATAGCGTCTAAAAGTAGCTTGATGTTATGTTTGTACACCTTCAAAGTTTTGTTTACTTTGTCTTTTGCGATCTTGAGAACTACCTTCTTTCCAAACATTGCTTGATGTGCAATTTTGGGGTAATTTTCAACTTTAATCGCTTTTGCAAAAATCTGAGAAACGGCTCGATGGATTTTTTTAAAACGTTGTGTTCGCCGCTTATTTTTGTTTCGGCAAGTTTTGTGTTTTATATAACTTGCAATTTGATTAGCGATCGAGCTGTGAAGTGTCGGCTACTGAATGTAGTGTAGTCTTACTTTTTAAACCGTGAATACGCGTAGCGTAATGAACGGGTTATCGGAGACGACGGCAAATTCACTCACTCACTCGCTCGCGCGATCCATCACTCAGATGTAAATGTTTTCCGCATATCTACGTTGAAATAACAAAATTTGGCCGTGGTAGTTAGTGAAATCCTAGGTAGTGTAGTGGGCAAAGGTCGATTCTCGCCCAGGACGCATGCATTTGTTGCGTTCGTCAAAAGTTGTTGCATTTAATAACCCCCCCCCCCCCCCCCCCCCCCCCTCCCCCCAAAAAAACCCGCAATATTGCGTTACCTTTAACATTTCGTATTCATGGATTGGCTCGCAGAAGCCTTTGATTAGACATAATTTTTAAGCTTGTGTTTCTCCGTAAAAGCACTCAAAACGCTCGTTGATCTGACTTGGAGAAGACCGCTTAAAAGCCGATTAAAAAATGTAGGTATGGTCTCCAGAAAACCGTATCTTCAGCAAAGCTGAAAAAATCAAATTCGCTCCTCTTTTGCATATAGATAACCTATAGTAAGTATATGAATGCCATGTAGTTTTTTCCTTGAAATATCTATTTGTTTCCGAGAAAAATGAAGAAAGCCGTTATCAACTCAGGGCACAATTTGGCGATCCCATACACTTGTAAACAGGGTTGAAATAAGTCATGATTCACTCGACTCGCGTATCAAAACTACTGCGCTAGAAAAAGCTATCATAGTTTCAATTTGTTGTATAACTTGTCATAGACTAAACACCTTGATTTCAAAAAAATTGATTAATCTAAGTATTCAAGAGAAGTCAAAAGCTTATGGCTCTCCGATCCCGTGCTCCGTAAAACTGTAGGCGAAAAACAACGATTATTTTGAGCATGTGCGTTTGTTCAGAATTTCGTAATATTAAGAATGACAATACTAGAGTTGACGATCTTTCAAAATATGTAAAGTTTAGTTTGGGGAAATGAATTTGGGATTTTTAAGAATTTATTGAAAATCGCGAACGAAAGACAAATCACACCGTCTTGTGTATGCGTGACTAACAACGAAAACAAAAACATATTTCCTTGAGAAATCTTGGCAACTCTAACGCCAAAAAAAAATGGAAATATACAAACCTAAACTAGGATATGACATTCTGGAATGTCCAAAGTGTTTCATTTTGCCGTCAGTTCTATTTCATTCATGAAGTTTATCATGAACAGTGAAGCCTGTAGCCACGATCAAAAACGCTTTTCTTTACGCTGAATTCTTCGTAGCTCACTTTGCACTTTCCACGGCCGTAGCCAGAAAAAAAAATAAGGACCGAGGCAATATCCATGGTTATTTGCTGGTAGTGTCTTACTTTCTCCTTAAAAAAAACATCTTACTTTCACCGGAAAAAGAAAAAGAAAAAAACGACTGAGGCAAGTGCCTCGGTTTGCCTCATACTGGCTACGGCCCTGCTTTCGTACTCTTTATACTGTTAATACATTTTCCGCCCAGATTTCTGGCAGAAACTGTAAAAGGGCTGACAATAAAGCGAACTATTTCAAGCATATGTTCCCAGTTTTCCATCCTTGCATAATCGTGAACCGTTTTGAGACTATATGCAAATTACGTCTCAAGCTGAGCAAGCGTTCGTGACAGTCACGGTTGGTATACAGGGTGGATGTTAAGGTATTCTCAATGGCCAAAATTCCATAAATTTTTTTTTTGAAGTTTGACGATTGTTGTTCGGAAGTCTTCAATTAATACAGTTCAAAGCAGGAAAGAGATCTCGTGAGTTTTAAAATACAGTATTGACAGAAAACCAGTGTCTTTTACATGGGTGGGGTTGAGTTAGGGTAGATCTTGTCGGCCTGAATTTCACATTAAGCTACACAAATACTCTTTCAAGCGAAAACGCAGGTACGAAGATTAAGGAATTTTGATCCATTCACTTGCCATTGTTTTTATTTTTAGAGTTTTATAAAGTCTTCTACTTCCGCTAATACCTGTGCTTGTGCTTGTGCTTGCAGCTTCTGGTTTCTGATTGAACTGCTATAGTAAAACAACAACAAAGACAGGCCAGCTCTAGTTTCATTTCTACAGTGCGGCAATCAAAAATGCTTTAGTTGTGAGAAATATTTGGTTAATCTTCTCTTTAGCAGATACATGCATGACTCGTGCTTTCCGCTCATTCATTGCTCTGACATTACCTTTTTCTGTTTTTTAAGGGAAAGTTCGAGCCAATAAGAATAAAATAACACATTAAAAACTAGTGGAAGAGAATCAATACATAGCACGTTTGATGCACAGCATTAAGAAACATAATTGATTAACTAATTAATTAGTTAATTTATTAATTCTAATATAACGGAAAAGAAAATAAGCTGATGTGATATTTTTTTAGTGTATGTAGGAGTGCTATAAGGCATTTAACCCTAAAACACCCTTATGGACTACTGGTCCTAGAAAGAAAATTAGGAAACCATGGAACAAAGAATCTTCCGCGTTCTGATTTCTTGGTTTTTTTTTTTCAACAATAACAAACAACAACAATTTTATTTCAACCTTCCAATTACAACAGTACTGACCTCCCATCTATCATACATACATAAGTTCATTATACTTTAAGCGAGTGCTTCGTCGCTTGTACAAAACATGATAGTCCAATACCCCTTCTGGTGTCGTGTGTTTCAGATGAACAGCTTCATTTGTGCACTATCTGATGAGATGACGATTGTTGTGGTCGATGTGCCATTTGCAACCCTTTACAAAGTCTGTTAGAATGTCAATGTGGGGCTGCTTCCTTCGCTTTAATGTAATGTTTTATATAAGAATGAGAAACAAATTTCCTGGGGCATTGTGATAGAAAATGATGAAAGTTTGGACTTTTCCACAAATTCGCAGATGTTAATACATGCGTCGTACACGATTGGATGGGCGTTCTGAATTAAAACGTTGGTCACAACTTTCGCTCTCATCTGTTGAGGTGGGTTTCATTTTCCAAACTGGCGGTTTCTTCTTCGTCTTCATCTACCTGTGTATTTTTTTCAGTGTTTCTCTTTGCAGCTAGGCAGGAGAAATAGCCGGCAATCTGTTGCGGAGTTAGAAATTCGACGCTTTCATATCGCCGGGCACCACTAGCATCCTTGGCTGTGCGCATAGCTTTGGGAACACCTGCGGGATCTGTTTTTTGACCGTATCACTCTCCGATCTGGAATTTGGCGTTCATGTACTCCTTCCGTTTCACAGAAAACCAAGTACTTCGGATACGATAACATTTCTGGGCCCATCCCATTGGGAGAGATGGGGCAGAAAGCATTTGGGAAAGTTCTGCTTTCTCTAGTTCAGGTACTGCAGTCGCACCGTGTTCTAGCCTTGAAGCATACCCCACTGTACATAGTGCGAGCATTAAGGGTTTCTAAAAAAAGACATGAAACATATGGCAGAAAGACCCAATTTTGGCCACTGAGAAATGTCCCAACCGTGACTGTCACGAACGCTTGCTCAGCCTGATATGCAAATTTGAGACGTAATTTGCATATAGTATCAAAAAGGTTCACGATAATGCAAGGATGGCCGAAAACTGGGAACACATGCTTGAACTAGTTCGCTTTATTGTCAACCCTTTTACAGTTTCCGCCAGAACTCTGGGGATAAATTGTATCAACAGTATAAAGAGTACTAAAGCTCAAAGTGAGCTACGAAGAATTCAGCGAACAGTAAAGCGTTTTTGATCGTGGCAACGGGCTTCACTTTCATGATAAACTTCGCGAATGAAATTGAACAGACGGCAAAATGAAACACTTTGGACATTCAAGAATGTCACATCTCAGTTAAGGTTTGTATATTTCCATTATTTTTTGGCGTCAGAGTTGCCAAGATTTCTCAAGGAAATACGTTTTTGTTTTTGTTGTTGGTCATGCATACACTAGATGGCGTGATTTTATGTCTTTCGTTCGCGATTTTCAACAAATTCTTAAAGTGCCCCTGTGATCAAATTTTTGATTTTCATTTTTTGACATTTTCGTGTACTATTACACTTTCTTACTCATCTTGCCAAATTTCAATTCATTACGAACATCAGAAGTCATTTTATTTTAACATTTATTTCCGAGAATTTACGGCCGTCATTAATCAACCTTGTTCCAAGGCTTGGTTGCGAATGGGAGAAAGTGACGTCAAAGACTCAAACAAACGCGCCGAGAAAAAAATAATCCAACTTCTTTTAACCGCTTATATACGGTTAATTTCACTCTTAATATTTAGAGAACGGACCTCTGGATCCAGGGTGGAAGATATTAAGAGCCCGGGGTGGGTACTCTGTAAATTTTTGGGTGGGGGTGTGCCGCTGGGACTCTGAGACCCTTAGCCTATACTAGCCCATTTTAGCTGCATTTTGCAACCCTATTCTCTGATTCTAGACTAAACACCGAAAAACCCTACCCTATCTTATACCTATTCCAGACTCGCTATTTTCCAGAAACTCGCTCACTATCACAGTTATTTGTTTACAGGGGTCAGTAGAAATGCCGTACTGCCTGCCGTACCGATTTTATAAATGCCATATGCCAGTAAACCTTGTGTATACCTATATAGCTCATATATAGGAGTATCCCCCCCCGGAATTAAGAGTCAACCATATTTTCCGAACAGCCTTTAAACCCAGGCCTTTAAGGTCGCGGGGGGTACCTAGCCATGAATAAATTCGTAAGGCAAAATTTTGGCAGGGGTGTCACTTTTAAAGTGCCCCTGTGATCAAATTTTTGATTTTCATTTTTTGATATTTTCGTGTACTATTACACTTTCTTACTCATCTTGCCAAATTTCAATTCATTACGAACATCAGAAGTCATTTTATTTTAACATTTATTTCCGAGAATTTACGGCCGTCATTAATCAACCTTGTTCCAAGGCTTGGTTGCGAATGGGAGAAAGTGACGTCAAAGACTCAAACATACCTCACGGGTTGAAATTATAATAACAATCAGCATAAAAAATTGCACGAAGAACAAGTCCAAAGTTTTTGTTGCTTTTCGCGTGATTTTCAAGAATACTTATTGTTATTATAATTTTAACCCGTGAGGTATGTTTGAGGTCTTTGAGTCTTTGACGTCACTTTCTCCCATTCGCAACCAAGCCTTGGAACAAGGTAGATTAATGGCGGCCGTAAATTCTTGGAAATAAATGTTAAAATAAAATGACTTCTGATGTTCGTAATGAATTGAAATTTGGCAAGATAAGTAAGAATGTCTAATTGTACATTAAAATGTAAAAATAATGAAAATAAAAAATTTGATCACAGGGTCACTTTAAAAATCCCAAATTCATTTCCCCCAACTAAACTTTACATATTTTGAAAGATCGTCAATTCTAGTATTGTCATTCTTAATATTACGAAATTCTGAACGAAAGGCACATGCTCAAAATCATCGTTGGTTTTCGCCTACCGTTTTACGGAGCATGGGAGAGGCATAAGCTTTTGACTTCTCTTGAATACTAAGATTAATCAAATTTTTATGAAATCATGGTGTTTAGACTATGACAAGTTATACAACAAATTGGAACTATGTCAGCCCTCTCTAGCGCAGTAGTTTTGATACGCGAGTCGAGTGAATCATGACTTATTTTCATCCTGTTTGGTTTCGCCAAATCCAACCCGGGGCTGAAAACGAAATGTTTCTTTTTCCCAGAAACAAATACATTTTTCAAGAAAAAAACTACACAGCAATTGTATACTTAATAAAGGCTACCTGTATGCAAAAGAAGAGCGAATTTTAGTTTTTTAACTTTGCCATGTAATGCTTGATTTTTTCACGGATTTGCGTTTAAACGCATGTTTTTTAAGATTTGTTAAAACGCATGCATGTTAAGACTCCTTTAAACCGTACATTGCATTTCACGTTGTTAGACGGCTACAACGCAGAGAAGAAAAATCGATATTGAAATTTTTTTTCCATTTTCTTATCAGAACATCATGTAGATACGATCAAGCAAATAAAAAAATCACTGTCATATACACTTTTAAAAAAAAATCCGGTTTGTCGTCAACCATTTCAACCCCCAGTTATTTCTTCTATGACCAAAGGCTTCAAAGTTTTTATTTTACATGCAAACAACCAAGAAACTGAGAAAACAGTCTTTTTTCTTTTTTCCTTATTGTAAGCAAATAACCGTAACACGAGAAAATATTTAGTAAAGATTTGAAATACATGACAAGATTCAGCACGGGCTGAAAATAAAGTCCACTCTCTGAACAAATTATCTTAAAAAGAAGAGTTCGATTACATGAAGAACGTTTCGGCTGCCGTGCGAAATTTTATTTTAACATTTATTTCCGAGAATTTACGGCCGCCATTAATCAACCTTGTTCCAAGGCTTGGTTGCGAATGGGAGAAAGTGACGTCAAAGACTCAAACATACCTCACGGGTTGAAATTATAATAACAATCAGCATAAAAAAATTGCACGAAGAACAAGTCCAAAGTTTTTGTTGCTTTTCGCGTGATTTTCAAGAATATTTATTATTATTATAATTTTAACCCAGCCAAACGGCTGCCGTGCGAAATCATAGCGATTTTAATAAAAAATACTTTACAGGGACAGATCTTAGCTAAAAGGAAAATAATAAAAGAAGGTTATTAGATGACGATTATGAAAAAATTGTGAAATTACTCCTATGCCTGGCTAAAAGATTTAGTGAATTTCCTCTGACGAAGTGTAACAATGCTGCATACTTGAAACAAATCAATGCGCCAATTTTCACCAATTTGATGTTATGCCCCTTTTTGTTACTTTCCACGAAATCTCCATGTTTAGCTTTGGCTGAAACTCGTCATTTAATCGCAACAAGATTTCAGCCCTGCAACCAGGTCAAAATTCGTCAAAGTGTATACATGCATATGAAGAAAATATATCCGAAATTTCAAGTAATTGTATTCTGCTCTATTTAGCATCAGGTTTTTCTCGAAAAACGCCAAACGGCAACCTGAAGACGTCACGTGACCATCGTCTTGCCGTTATAGGTGTAAAAAAATAATGAGTAAATAAAGTATTATCTTATTACGTTTGCAGTTCTCAGTTCACGTTTTAACTGCAGGAAGCATGCGTTTTAATAGTCGTAAATTGCCCCGTTTTAAGTGATCTTAAAATGCATGCTTCGTTAAGAATCTTAAAATGTATGCTTTTTAACAATCCCTAAATTGCAGTTTTAATGCATGCATTTTAACGAATCTTAAAATGTAAGATTTTGAGGAGTCTTGAACTCATGGAGTTATATAAATAGGGAGTATTACATAGCGCCAATAAGGTCTACGGTAATTACATAACGGCATTTATAATATGACCGTACGGCCCCGCTGACGCAATCCTTCAGAAAATAGAATCGCAAGGTGACGTGAGCGGGGCCGGACGGGTTGACGTGAGCCGGTCCGGAAAAAGCCGTCCGGCCCCGCTCGAGTTCAAGCGACCGCACTGCACGGCTATTCTTGTAGTTTCTGGTCATATTATAAAATACTTATTGACTGAGTTAGGTCGGGCCGGACGGGAAAATATTTGGCTCTCGGTCATGGCGCACGGACCTCGCTGCGCTCGTTTTGTCGCCATGACCTCGAGCCAAATATTTTCCCGTCCGGCCCTCTCACTCAGTCAATAAGTGCATATTATTGGTCTTGATTTATATAGCGTGGTTATTGGTTATACATGTAGTTATGACTGTTTCTTTATAGTGATATAGCTCCCCGTGCCCAGCCATTAAATAATAAATTCCCTAATAAGCTTATTAATTCCTATTTGGCTTTCAACGGTATTGCGATTAGGTGTACATTTAAAAGTATGATGTTGCGATGTCTTTTTCTTCTCCGTTTACACAGGCGATTTTTTGTGCAATCTTTGTCGCACTTCTCGATGCAATTTTTGTCGCTCGCAAGTTGCATCTTCAAATCGCATGTGTAAACGGGCGGCGATTTGGGCGCGATTTGTCGCGCGATGTCGCAGAGGTTTCGAACATGTTTGAAACCTGATGCAACTTGGCGGCGATTTTTGGGAAATCACAGCAAATCAAAGCATATGTCGCAACCGAATCGCACAGGAAATCGCCACTAGTTTACATTTGCGACAAAAGTTGCATTGCAGAGCGCGACAAAAATCGCATCAAAAATCGTATGTGCAAACGGGCCTTTAAGATACCAACGTGCGTTGTTTTAATTAGTGACAGCTTTTCAATTTATAATTGAAGTGATTACCGCGAGTGCTCACACGAGTGAGTAATGAGAAAACGAGTAAAAAATGCAGTTTAAACTTGAGAGTATGACTTGGAAAAAGGTACGCAAATTGTGTACACTGGAAAGGATTGTATGTCCTTTAGCGCTGCAACTGGCTTCATTTCTTTGATATGGAGCTGGGCCGAAGGCCTTGCTTCATCATTCTACTTACCAGTGTTTGAGCTTTAAGCTGTGATTCAACAAAACAACTACAGTGACGATACAACAACGATAGCACAATGACCTTTTACGCTTTAACTGAACAGATACACGACAAAATCTAATCTTTCTTTCATACCGGCGTACAATAACGGGAAAGAAAACTATCGTCGTAGCACTCTATCGACTGTGTTTATTAATGTTCGAGGATTTCAATTAACTTTGTCGGGTGAAAGCTCAAAGCCTACAAGTCAAGACTGAACGAGTAAACCGAGCGCCTGTTCCAAGCACGCAGATAGTTGGGAGCGGCGATACGAAAAGAAACGGCGCGAAATAAGCGATGCGACGAGCGGGAAAAACGTTTCTTTTGTGCCGCTCCCAACTATCTTGGCTTGTAGCTTTGAGCTTTCATCCAGCAACGTTGATTGAAATATCTGTATTCAATAGCCGCGGTTACACGTTTCAACTTTTACCTAGGTAAATTCGAAATAACAATAGCCGCTGCACGCTTTTATGGCCTTGGCTATTGTTATTTCGCATTTACCTAGGTAAAAGTTGCAACGTGTAACCATATCGTTTACTTGAATAATGATTTACTGAACATTCATCTGAGTCATCGCGGCGTGATTGCGAATTTATTTATGAGCCCGGCGTTTATTCGGGGTCCGGCGTTAAATCGAGAAAATACGGTACTCAATACTTGTGTAATATACTCGTAAAGATACTGTATATTAAGCCTTTATAAGCGGTAAGACTGACCATTGCATTAGTTTACTTCACTTTCTTTAAGCTTCACTATGACGATTTATTAGCTCGCTGAACTTCCCATTACCAGAAATCGTGGACATTTCGCACCCGCGTGGAGTAGTCAGCGGAGTGTCTTACTGCTGTAGGATTGAAAGCAAACAAGATGGCGACAAGGACTTCGGGGAATCAAGTTCCTCACAAACTCTTGCATAATTTAAGCACAGTTGACCTTTTTTATGACGGGGAAAGGAAGAGAAAATATGTTAAAAATATCAGACATGATCGCGATGAGTGTAAACAAAAATGGCGTTCGTTTGTGGCCTTCAGAATCAATTCTTCGATGGTTCTCTTTCCCCTCCGGCCTATGCAACGAATCGTTCCATTTGAAGATGGCTAGTGAAATCTTCGTTTTTACAGCTGTTTTGGAAGTACCTTGTCGGCACGAAATAGCCCTTTTTACGAGCGATTTGAAAACAAAACACTATGCTGTATTCAATACGAGTTAGAGTAAATTGACTTATTCAAGGGTTGTTCTTCAAATCAACGAGCATTTGGCATAAGGTTCACCATTTTTAGATACAATGTATGGCAAAAATAGCGTCGAACAAGCATCAGAATGGAGACATCTCGGGAAGTAAGTAGCCTAACGGCTTACCAGTTGTTTTCAAGTTCGATGCATTGCATAATCGACACAGAACACCTATCGAGTTAAAGCTACGGGATCTGTAAGCTCGTATTTGTTTTATTTTAGAAAGTTTTCAATTTCCCATACATTTTCTTACACGATTCTGGTGCCATTAACGACGTACCGCGCACGCGCGTCCGCCATTTTGTCCCAGATTTCTGGCTTTAAGTTGTTTGTTTACCAAATTTCAATAAGTATTATTTTAAAATGCCAAAAGGCGTCTAGTCTAGATACAGTTAAACCTGTAATAGGCGGACATCGTATTAAGCGTACAGTAGCTGAAGTCCCAAAATTTTTTCCGCATGTTTACTGTAAAGAAAGCTACACTGTATTAAACGGACACCTAAAAGTTCACTGAAATGGCCGTTTCTATTGTTCAAAAGCTGTATTAAATGGACATTTATAAGTATAGACAATGAAGACAAAATCATATTTTTCTGGGCGGTTCGACCAGTTGGTCCTGATTGGAGAGCGGGAAAGAAAGCGCGTGCTAAACGGACGCAAAGTTAGAGACTTATGGGTTAAAATTCGTGGTTTGGTACCACTAAGAGTATCTCGCTAGGTAGTATAACAATGCCAGGATTTCCGGCGATAAAGGCGAGATAATCTTTTGTTTTCCATAATGAAAACTGTTTCCAATGTTAACTCACTTAAACAAAAAACTAGTTTGTTCCAAATTGGCCATTTTTCGATATAAATTTGTCAAATTTACCAAATTAACCTTGAAACGGGTTTGAAAACGACTTAACGTAAAACAAAGTATTTTTATTATTTCCAGACTTTTTAACTTTAACTAGTCAAAATTGTGCTAGTAAAACAAAACTCATATCGTATTTGTCTGGTGTAGTATTTATTTCAAGGTTGTCAATTGGCAGTCAGAGACTCTGAAATTACCTGCCTCCTTATGTTCGCACGATTACAAGTTTCAGTGCCTCAAGCATGTTAAGGCATGACCCAGAGCCTAATTTGCATAAAATTCGTCAAGAGTCATTACTTTAAAAATATATACATAAACAACCTCAAACTTGATGTTCTTGAGGGAAGTGGTCATAACAAGTATACTCGACGAGGACCCACCCTGTGTAGGGGTAGGGGGATTACACAAGATACCATCTATCTGATGAGTGTAATGGACACAAATTTTTGGCCTAAAAGTTAGAGATGAGAGCTTAATATTCTGTGTGCATGAAGCTTGCATTGCTGGTAAAATGGCACAGGAAGATTTTTATCTTTCTCCCAGTTTCTATTCCTGATAGAATGGGGGCTATACCAACAAGACACCATCTTTTTAGGTGGGGGAGAGGGGGTACATAAAGAGACCACCAGTCTTTTTGTAAAATGGTGGGTCCTGTCCGAGTACAATAGTTTTGACAATTTCCCTAAATTAGTGTTTACTTTATGTGTGGAATGTTTGTATCTATCACGTGACCTGTTATAACAGTTTTCTTACGCGGAGAGAAAAGTGAAAATGGGCGGTCGATATGACATATAATAGGTATATATTGAAATACTAACGTAATTCTGTGGTTTCCCCCTTTAACCCTATTCGGCCTGGGCTTTTTTTGAGTTCCTGAGCCTGGGGAGGGGGCACATTGTGCCCCCCTTCGTAACTTCAAGAACATTAAGGCTATGACAATGAAACCTAGAGGGTACATAGTACGTCCAAAACTGTCTCCTTTGCGGTCCGCACAATGGAACGATGACGTCATATGACGTAGTTATTAGGTAATTAGTTATACGGCCGCCATCTTGGATCCGCCATCTTGGATTTCTGAACTTTCTTAAAACCTCTTAAAAGCCGTCCAAATTGACGCAAAATTAATCAAAACCAATAAATAAACGCTAAATGACGTAAAAATACAAACGTTATACCAATAAACATTGTTTTTCTTCATTCAAAGGTATAAATATGCAAATTTCCAAAAACATGGCTGTCAAAATGTCGTTGCCATGGAAACGTCAAGTCACGTGATCAAAAAATTGTCATATGAAATTGTTGCCAGATGAATTTTAGGTAAAGTCACAAAGTTTGATGGCGTTTGAATACATATTAAAGAAGTTATGAATGTTGAAAGTTAGCGCGGGCACTTTGTGCCCCCCCCCCCCCCCCCCCCCCCAGGCCGAATAGGGTTAAGAATCTGTCCTGAATGGCTGACTGCGATTAACCGTTAAAGAGTAATTTTCAAAAATAGGTCACGTGACCCTCTTATTCTTTTAATAACTTCTTATTGAAAGAAGATATTTCTCCATTCAGGACACGGATTGTTTCTATGCAACAAGTCAATAAATACCAATTGTTTTTTTGGCCGCCACAATAAACATCCTTGGCCCGTTTCAGATTGCTCTTTTTTCCTTAATTATGACGCCATCAGTAACGTGACCACAGTTGTTAACACTCAAAAGATTTAAGAACGTTGAAATATTTCTGCTTTGCACTTTTAATGGTTGTTAAGACCAAAAAACATTACTTCTACTACAAAAAAATAGTTTTCTTGGCGGGGGGTCTAAGATCAAAAGACAGCCCATGCCTTAACATGCTTGAGGCATTTAAAACGGCGCTTAAGATTTAAGTCGATGTAACTACAGTTATAACTATCTCTGAAATGTTGCCGTTATTCACCCTTCTCAAATAACAACATAAATGTGCCTTCTTAGCCTCTAATCACCGGACCTCGAAGGATAACTGTTGTTTAAACATGATTCGTGATTTATTTGAAAACGTCCTTATAAATTATTTTCAATTTTCGCCCACTTTTAGTAATGCTTGAGTACTTAAGATTTAAATATTTATTAAACTTTTATAATTGATGGAACCGATGGCATGGATGATGATGATGACGATCGTCATCATCATCATCATTATTTTAAGTAGACTGTAACAAGTTAGAAAAACTGTTACCTCGCGGACCAATTGCCCACTCCAGAAACTATTAAAAATACTCTTTAAAGTGCAGGTTTGGGTGGTGCTTGATGTAAGCCTCATTTTTCCAATTTCTTTTGTTTTCACCACGAACTGCACGTGCTATGTTTCAACTTCGTGGCAATTTGCATACGGTGCACATTTGTATGCGAACACACAATGCTACGTCCTAGCGTTCCTACATGTACTCTGAATTCCATTGTGCCATTCTAACAAAGGAGACTTGAATAATTACACCCCGGTGAGGCTGAGCCTGCGCATAAAAGAGTATTATGGTATTTTTCGGAGTGGCCAATTGTTTTACTTCATTGTGTCTTACTGTAATGTTTCTCTTCACTTAATTATTCTCTCACTTAATTATTATTCTCTCACTTAATTATTCTCTTCACTTAATTATTCTCTCACTTAACTATTCTCTCACTTAATTATTCTCTCACTTAATTATTCTCTTCACTTAATTATTCTCTTACTGTAATGTTACTCTTCACTTAATTCACTTTATTATAATTTTATCTTGCAGTGAAGTCGAGGGTTTGGCAAATGAAGGCATCGACTCAAAGGTATCTCATTTATCGTACCGCACACCCCGAGAGTTAAAAATGTTAAAAGAGTAAATACTTTTAAGAAAAGCTTAAACACATCCTGCCGGACAGATGGCTGGAGGCTTTATTATTACTATTTTCCCTTATTGTAAACTATTACTGAAATCCCATCGGGGAGCGACTAATAAATGTACTGTATTGCATACCTGGCTTGATCGAAATTTGAAAAAAATAGGCTCCATTTGGAGGCATGTATCTACTGATTGCATCATTGTTACAGCAGTCATTCCGGTGGTGGGGTTCTATTGTTAACAACGTTTTATCGCAGTAGTTTGTTGCCTCATTCGAAAAAAATTTATCTTCTTAAAATGCTACTGAAGGACAACATCCAAAAACTTATTGTTAACCAACTTCAAGTTAACAAAAGCTTCACCTTAACAAACTTCCTGTGACGCCGTCGATAGCATAGTGTCTACGTACACTTGCGCAGTAGACACAAAATATTGTAAGACTTACAACAACAAACGGTACCTCAAGGCGAAAATTTTGTAGTAACGTCAAGGATTTCTGCATTTGCTGTGATCTTTACACTTCCCAGCAACATCTTCGCAATTGTGCGCCCGCGCTGCGAGTTTTACCGCACTAAAAGCCGTGAGAGGTTTGGTATTGCGATAGTTAGCCGGGTGTTGTGTATCTACGCAATCCAAGCCAAGATGCTGTGTTACCCTGATCAGGAGAATAATATAACAGTCACGAATTGGTACCTTGGCACCGGATGCTCATGTTAACTTTCAGTTCAGATTGGTTGGTTCCCCTGTGTTTACTCAATAGTCTATCTGAAACCCATGCACCGGACCCCATCCCACCCGACCTTACTTTACTATGTCTTATCGATCTTATGTTATCTTATATCTCACCTTGTTTAATCTATCTACAGGTTACCTATTTCCTCAAATAGGACAAAGTGCAAGAAAAAGCAACAGACGTTTATATTCTGAAGTCATGCCTTCCGATTTACCGTTCCTCTTTCCAATATTCATTCTGCTTGTCACATTAGGAGGTAAGAAAGTGCAGATGTACTTAGAAAATACAGCAAAAACTCTATTAAGCACCCCTTCATTAGATAACGGGGCTTATTTCAAATTAGAAAATTTTCCCCAGAATATATTTAAAACAATTACCAAATAAAAAGACAATAACTGTCACACAAAAGAAAACTCGCGATGTAAGGTATAAATCAAAGGGCTCTTAAAGTTAAGCCGTCTCGTTAATGCGATAGAACGTGAGGTTAATAAAAAAAGAAGAATTGATAGTGAATATGGTAAAGATGTTATTTGTTTCATCTAGTCTGCATTGTGTTTTAGATTTATAGGAGGTATAGCATAGAGATGGAGTATAGAATGACTTTGTGGGTACATGGGATGGGATAAGACGAGGCAACTCGCTGCGTGTGTTTATTATAGCATGAGGACAAAATGCGAGCCGCACTAGTAAACTGGATATGGTTTTTGATAGGATAGAAAACAATGAGAGAATTTTTGAAAATAGGTATAGGTGTAATGGTGGAGTAAGACATTGTAGTCATAGAGGACTTCAAGTGTCTATGAAATGTAATTTATTATGTGATATATCGAAACTTTCATGTTTTTAGACCTTGGAATAAATCGTTTAAAGTGTTAGAGACGATGGGAAACGGTTTTTTATGGTCTGAAAGTTAGGTTGTTGGCGCTAAAAAGTGGCTCCAATTTGCGCGCGGCCAAAAGTAGCGTCATATTACACTGTGACGTAAATAGTTGTACAAAGTGCTGCGGGAATCATAGCGAACAAGAGAGGTGACAAGCGGACGTCGAAAGAGAATGAACCCTGTCTTGTCGAAGTCAATTGCTAATGGATGTTGTAGTAAGATTTGCTATCAAACTTTTAATAAACAGTTTGCAATTGAAGTAGTCAAAAGACAAGTCTTGTTAGGAACTTTAATTAATGAAAAGAATGGCTTTGAAGCTGAAGTTTCATGGTACAAACGTTGAGTCGGATATCGAGGTTATCGAAAAGATTGAGTGGCTTTGGTAGGTAAATATACTAAAGATGTTTTAGGTAATATGTGAAGGTGTATTTTTGGCGGGAAAAGTAGCATCACTTTAGAATGGGTTTGACGTGTATGTCTTCGCGGGTGTCTTGTTTGTGATAGTTGGGTTAAATATATAATTTAATTTGTTTACAAATTGTGTGTTTTAGATTTATAGTAGGTATAGCATATGGATGGAGTATTGAATGGCTTTGTGGGTATATGGGGTGGGATAAGACGAGGCGACTTGCTGCGTGTGTTTGTTATAGCATGAGGACAAGAAAATCTGCTAGGTATTCAGTGTAGAATGCAATTCCAGTTTCAGTGGGCACATGTAAACACTAACAGACAATGCTTTGAACTCACTTACAAGCCGCTAAGCGGTTAAAAATTCGAGAAACGTTCAATTGCTGGCAAGACAATGAACTAAGAAGGTTAATTATTACGTATAAACTTGAGTTCAAACATTTTGAATAAATAAATAAATAAATACGCTATGAAGGCGCCTTGTCGCTAAAAATACTGCATTCACATTCAATTCAGCGAGCCGCCTGAAAAACACCACCTCGGATATGCGTAATATATTAGTATAATTTAGAAACTTTCAACTAGCAAGCGGCCAAGCAGCTAAGACATATATGCTTCGTATTGCAAAAAGAACTTTAAGGAGACGGGCCAACTGCCAAGCCGATAAAATAAGCTCATTATCTCCACGTGCTATCAATGAACTTCACCGAAGACCGGCCGTTAGTCGGTAATATCATGTAATATACATTGTTTATACTACAAATATATCGTCGCGTTAAATGTAGCTTACAACTCAACTGATGACGAACCACTGAGACGCTGTGCTACTAAAATGTATAGTTTTCACGTTCAATAACCTAAATCAAAGTCCGTCTGCTTCATGTTTAGTTCCTTCGCTCAAGCGGCACAGTCGGTTCGCCTCGCTACGCCAAAACTACAGTGGACACGATCATTTCATTTCATTAAGAATGATCCGAAATTAATCCTCTTCACCTTCAGAGGACTGGAAAGAAACATATTAGGCGCTGTCTGGCATTTGTATAGACAAAAATGTTGGCAAAGTGATCATCACGCTAAAAGATTTTTTATTATTATTATTATTATTTTTTTTTTTATTGGTTTACTACTGACAATACATGCATGTGCTCATTTAGATTGATTACAATTAATAACAGTGAATGAGTCTTAAGCTTAATTACTTACATTTTCACGAGACTTTTTTAATTAATTAATTACTTAATTTTAAATTTACATCAATGTAAGTAATACAGAAGCAAAGACGACATTTTACAACAGAGGAAATAAATACAACTACTTACAGTAAAAAGCAAAGAAAGTGCGACAGAAAACTGTATGTTAAAGGATAATTTCCCAAGTTCGGTAGAAATTGGGAAGCGATTTCTGTTTAGTTGCGATCACTTTTATAATTTGTAGTTTTTCTTGCATTTGCAGAAGGAAGTTACGGAAGGATAGTATTTCTCCACGTAAGCTAGTGCAAAAAATGCAGTATTTTGCGATTAAGATTAAACCAGCCATAGAGTATATGACTTGCGTTTAACACAATGCTTTCATGTATTTTAATATGCCACCAATTTTGAAACAAAATCCAAAAATCGGCAGATAAACTACAGTGTATTAACATGTGGTCTAGGGTTTGTCTTTCTAAGTTGCACAAGTTGCAGAGGTCATTGTCAACAAGACCATCACGGTAAAGAGTCGCTTTGGTTGGAAGTATGTTGTGTATCACTTTGTATTGAAACATTATTATTTTTACTTCTTTTGTGACAGTATAGGGCAATAGATAAACGTTTTGAATTTTTTTTCTCGTTGAATCCATGTCGACGTATTTTACTTTCGGATGTTGGAGGTACGAAGGAATTTTTTATCAGGGTAGAGTAAATTGAGCAGGTTGATAAGTTGTTACCTGGGGAATTTTGATCACTGTATTCGCCTTGACTTTTAAGAGTTGCTTTCCACGTTAATGGAATGGCGCTAAGAAGTCCGTAATATTGAGTGACTGGTACATTGAGCTGGAATTTTAAAGAGAATTCATTAAAATTTAAAAACTCGTTTTCGTGGTTTAATAGGTCACGTAGGAAGACGATCCCGGAGTTAAACCAAGGTCGGAAAAATACAGGTTTTTTGTCTATTAGAATACTATTGTTGTTCCAGAGAATCTCGTTTTTAAAATTCAGATTTGTGTCACAGGTTGAGACTTTGAAGTTGCACCAATAGTCTAGAATGGTTCGATAGAATGAGGGTAGGTTTTTAAGATCGAGATTTTTGGTCCTATAGTTGCATTTTGTTAAGAAAGCGAGATTACCATTTTGGCGCAAAATATGATCAGGAATAATTTTCCAAGAGGCGAGCGATTCATCTTGTATTCTGTTGACCCATGCAATCTTCAGTGCTTTTTCCATTATCCTGAAATCACACATTTTTAGACCACCGTGTTTTTTTTCTCCTATTATTGTACTTCTTTTCACTTTTGCTGGCTTGCCATCCCATATGAAGTTGAAGGTGAGTTTGTTGATTTCATGGACGTAATGGTCGGGTACATTTAACACCGACGCGGAGTAAATAAGCTTAGATAGACCGAGTGTTTTTACTATGTTAATTTTTCCGTATAGCGTAAGATTTCTTTTTTGCCAGGTGTTGAGCATTCTTTCTAAGGATTGTATTTTCTCGTTAAAATTCCGTGTGTCAGCACTTATTTGGTTGTAAGAGAAAAAAACGCTAAGGGCATTGATTGGTTCCTTTGGCCATTTGAAGCCAAAGGGGGTATCTTGTTTTTCTTTCCATTTACCTAACCACATTGCTTCAGTTTCCGAGTTGTTAATTTCTAGTCCTGAACAAGCACTAAATTCACTTAAAAGGCTACGAAGGTGTGACACAACTTTGAGTTTCGTTACCGAATTTATAGTATGGTTTCGTTTCTCTAAGCCGTAAAAGTACTCCTTTCTCGTACCACTTTACTTTGCTTCTTAATATTGCTCCTTTTGTTTTATGCAGCATGATTCTTTTTAGTTGTGCTCTCGCAAGTTTAAGCTCAAGTATGGTAGTAGTGTCATGTGGGTTGTTTTCGGCTTTTTCTTGAAGTTTGTTTACTTTATTATGTAGGCTAACCTCTTCGTCTCGGCATTTTCTGGCTTTTCTTTTTGCATATTGCACCGTAAAACCTCTGATTTCCATTTTAATAAGGTCCCATTTTAGACCTAAGTCATTAACCTCTTTGCACTTGGTTTTAAAGCCGGGAATATTTAGTTTAAGTGATGCGATATATGTTTCGTCTTCGAGTAGTGAGGTGTTGAACTTCCAGAATCCAGGACCTCTTTTTTGGGCCAGATCGTTGGATTGGAGGTGAATTGACACGGAAGAATGATCACTATCAGGTGCATGTAATATATCGGTTCTTTTGGTTAAAGGGGTTAATTCCTTTGAGATTAAGAAATAGTCTAAGCGACACTGAATTTTAAAGGATTTATTTCTCCAAGTGAAACGCAGCGTGTCAGGATTTAAAACTCGCCAAATATCTTTTAGGTCGTACACATCGCACAGTTTTTCTATTTCTTTTATGACGGAGGATTTTTTGGTGACAGAGTTCCCGCCTCTTTTATCATTTGGTGCTAAAGCGCAGTTGAAGTCGCCTCCTATTATAATACTATCTAGTGCGAACTCAGTTAGGTGTTGATTCAGCTTGTTAAAAAACGCAATCTGTTGGTTATTATCATTAGGAGCGTAAATGTTAACGAGAACAATACGTTTTTCATCAATTGTCAGCTTTAGTATAATGAATCTCCCTTGTTTATCAGCGATGAATTTTTCTATTTTGCAATCTAGGGTGGGATTAATTAGTATCATCACGCCCTTGCTATGATTTGTGCCTTGACTAAAGAAAGCTTTACCAACCCATTCGTTTTCCCAGGTGGCGACACATTCCTTGGAGCAATATGATTCTTGTAAGAAAAAAAGTGAAGTTTTTGTTTATGAAGCCAGCGAAATACGGTTCGGCGCTTGATAAACTTATTTTAAAAGGCCTCTAACATTAAGAGACAAGCATTTCAGGTCAAAAGCATTAGTATTCAACATTTGTGTATGATTGGAAAACGAATAAATTACCTATGCAGAAGCTACGAGGAGAAAATGCAATTGAGACCTTTTTCTGAGAGCACAACACTATAGAAATCGCAAAAATTTGGAAAGAATGACGTTTGTAGGGTAATAACATTAATGAAGGGGATTTACTAATCAGGTGTTTTAAGCACCGATTAAGATAAATAGTTACAGAACGCAAAAGGTGAGCATCGACAAAGCAACAAAATATAAGTAAGATTAAAAGAAATATATAGATACATAAACATACAAACATTAAGCTACACTAAAACTTGTGTCGGAGATTAAGTTGTTGAGAAATAGCCAGCGGGGTCAGACTTTTGCAGGTGGTGTTTCGTGTTCATTTGATGTCTTGGTTTGAGCAGGATTGACAGAGGCTGTCTTGAATTCATCTGGAATATTGGAGCTATCGTAGATGTCATCGTTAATGAAAAGTTTTCTGTTTATTACTTTAGTGTTAAATCCTTTGTTCTTGGCAGTAAACATAGCTCGTATTAACAATTTTCGTTCTTCTTGAATAGCACGAGCATAATCTTGGGTGATATTTTTATTTAAGCGTCCTGAAATCTTTCCGAAGACTTAATTCGATTCTTGACTGAAAATACTTTATCCCTGTCCTCTGTTACGACGAATCTTGCGATTATGGGTTGCGGGCGCTGGGAAGTGACGGTGTTATCGTTTCTTGCAGGTGGTTTTTCGACGCGGTGAACTGCGTGGAATCTTATTTCTTCCGGATTTATATTTAGCTCATTTTCGATTATGTCGTAAACAATGTCTGAACAATTTTCGTCTCTCCTTTCGGGTATGTTCATGAACCGAAGGTTTTCTTTTCTGGTATAATTCTCGAGAGCGATGAGATTCTCTTGGGTTTCACGAAGGACCGGTTTAAGTTGACTGTTTTCATCTTGTAGTTTGCTCAGCTCGGACTTGAGTCGAACTATTTCGGAAGCTTGGGAGTCTAATATTCCTTGCTGCGTACTTTTCGAATCCTTGAAGGTTTTGGACTCTTCTTTGATATCTTCTATCGTGGCCCAGGCGTTTTCTAGAGATTTTTCAAATTCTTTCAACGAAGTTTTGACGCTATTTAATTCTTGTTTGAATTCGCATCTCAGCACATCAATCTGCGAATGGAGGGTGGAAAAATTGTCCACTAGTCTTGTTTCGATGTAGTTTAGTTTGTCGAGGATAATCTTTAAGGTGGTTGGTGAATCAGAGTCGTGGTCGCTTTCCATATCGTCGGACTTGCATCTATTTCTTTTCGGCGTTGGTTGCGAGCTAGAACTCGAACTAGAAGAGCGTTCCGCACGTTTTGACATCAAAATATGTTATGAATTGTAAACTGTGTATCAGATCGAAAGGCCTTGTCAAAAAGGCACCAATGCCTATCGTTTGGAAATAGCGAAGCGGCCTGCCATGGCTTTTCTCAACTAAGTTGTCACAGACCGCGAAAAACACGTTCTAACGCCATCAGCGACTCAACATCTGCCTCACGCTAAAAGATTCCAAGGGAATTATAGCGTAAATAAACCATTGTGTCATACTATTTGCGTAATTTACGTCATCACTCATTCCCACTCGTCCCAAGCTCTCCAAAAATTGGAGCCACACTTCAAGTGAAGTTACGCAAATCATTAGGCTTGATCCACAAAAAGCTTTGAATTGGGTTTATTGGCGTAGTCACTTAGGTTTATAACTAGTATACCGATGCAGCAGTGGATGCTGCCTTGTCATTTAGCATTCAGTGTGGGCAATTGGCTGTTTTATCAAGTGTGTGTTGGGTATTCCATGTTCCAGATGACATCTGAAACAATGGGCCTGCGTTAAATGTTAGCAAAAGTCACTAGGAGGTCACCAGGAGGTACACTTCTTTGGCATTTTGAACAGCTGAGAAATTTGTGAATGCTTTCCACGCCTTCTGCTGGACAAAGAACCTTGTTGATGTTGCTGTCCAGTGACTTTTCATCTTCTCGGTTGATTGTTTATCACATTTGGTTGCTTCTGTTTGTTTGTTAATTGTGAGTTATTTTTGGCCATTGAAGGTCCTGACCATTACCTTCTTCAAGCTGTAGGTTTCTTTCGACTGAAACTTGTCTATGTCACTTTCCCATAGCACAATTCTGATAGATGCTGTTTCATCAGTTAGTGTGCCTTCTTGTTTTGTTAGTGTTTTTCCCTGTGTGTACACACTTTCAGGTTGACCATTTAGAGTTATTCTTCCTGAAATATTCACTTTACTTGTTGTGTCGTTACTTAGAATATATGTTATCACAGAAAAAGGTGTAGTATCTTCCTTGTCCTGGACTTCAGTGATATCAAAATCTGTCTTGCTGTCAGATGGGTCATCAACCTTGATTCTTTTGTTAATGTGTATTTCGTCTTCTTCAGATCAACGATTATACTTGGTTACATAGTTGGTTATCTTCAAAAATGAAACATTCCGTACATGTGTATTTGCTCTTTATCAGTTTTTTTTTCAACCATGCAATTACCGACTCGAGAGAAATTACTCCGTTTAGAAAGTCGATAACATTCAGCGTTTACTCTCAAAATGACAATTTTATGATCGCGACTCTCGCTATTTTAGCGCTCGCTAATACAGTTGCTTTCGCTATATAGCGCGGCACCCCGGAAAGTAACCAAAGCCAACCGTTCCACACACGAGCAGCGAGCTGACGCGAGCGAAAGCGAAAGCGATAGATGAAGGCGTCACCACGCGAGTACGCGCGTCAAAGCGAGGCTAATTGCTAATTGCGAGGCTAATTGTCACGTCTCAAGCAGATGCGTGCAAGGCATTGTGGTAGAAAAAAAATCGAGATTTGTTGCCCCTACCGATTAGAACTGCTGCCTTGCTCGGTCGCTTCAGGCTCCCTCACTGCGGCAGCAATAAGTGGTGAGGCTCACGATCACTCTGAAGTAACTCGGAAAACTCTAAAATTGATACATTGCATGGATACTGAATATTCAGGAATTTCCGGCGGTATCTGTATCTAGTATTTTTACGCGTCAGTCTCACGCGTGCGAGTCCAAAAACTGCGATCTCACGCCTATTAACGCATATGGAGCAATTTCTCACGCGTGATTTAGGGGCTGTCGACATATTCCGCTGTTTCCGCTTAACGTTCACGGGATGTCGAAGTCAACTGCTTATAGATACTGTACTAAGATTTGCCATAAAACTATTTGTAAACAGTTTGCAATAAAAGTAGTCAAAAGACAAGTCTTGTTAGGAACTTTAATTAATAAAAAGAATGGTTTGAAGCTGAAGTTTTATGGTATGTGATCATATGATAACTCTTTACACTCATATTACAAATCACGTGAAGAGTGACCTCAAATATTCTACATATGGCCTCGGCTGCAAAGAGGTTCGTGGCTTGTAGGAAGGCTATTTTGTGGCGCGAACGAAACCAATAAGGGTAGATTAAATCTTTTGTTAAATAGCCATTGACAGCCGCATTTATTACCTTATTATCAGTTATACACAGAAATCGACGACCGGAAAGAGTGACGCGATTAACATCGGAAATATTTTCTTACAGATTGCTGTCCAAAATAGACAACGAGTACTCCCTCCTTTTTCCTCAGGGATAATAGAGCGAGCGAAACGCGAGCGCGCGTGAAAATCACACCACGCGAGAAAGGCGAGACGCGACGCCTTTCTCGCGTGGTGTGATTTTCACGCGCGCTCGCGTTTCGCTCGCTCTACTATCCATCCCTGAGGAAAAAGGAGGGACTACTCGTAGTCTATGTCCAAAATGGTGTCGCTGATTTTTCAGATGTACGTTAGTTTTGTTTTATACCCTCGTGCAAGTTTGTAGCAGGTAAACGAACTTGAAATTTTCACTCTTATGCGCACTTAACTCTCCTGACAAATTTCCCGCTTAGCGACCAAATTCGCCTCGTCATTCGCTTACTATAATCAAGTTGATATTTCGTCTCAGTCAATAGTCTTTCTGTATGCTATACGTATATATATATGTTGTAGTTAATATTTTATTTCAGGTAATTTTTGTTTTTCCTTTGTTTCAAATTCATTAGCATATGTTACCATACCCAAAAACAATGGAAAAATAAAAATTACCTGAGATAAAAAATTAACTACAACATATATATATATATATATATGCCTCATATAAATCTGAAATAGACAGATCCGAAAACACAAACTTTCCCCTGCCATTTACCTTCCTCAAAACGTCTCCATTCATTTTAATAATACACCGTGAAATTCTTAAACTGCGTTTCCAAAAAACACACATTTGACCTTTCTTAACCTTCTAAAGGAGCACTAATAGCTTTACGACAAATGATTAACAAGAAAAACACAAATTTCTTGAACCTTTGAAGATCAATTAAGCCGTCTCGGACACATCCACTTAAAAACAAATGTGAACGATTGATACGTAACGTTATATATCGAAACTTAAACAAATTATGACATGCCAATTCCCTAGGGAAGTCAACAATACGGACATTAACAATAGGTCCGGGGGTTCTACCCAAAACTTTTAGTGGCGGTATGCGACGCCCTTCTTGAAATTCTAACAGGTATTACCAACCATATCCTTAACGCCCTTATATAGCTTGTATAAAGAACTAACCCCACGGACAAAAGTTAACAACGTATTTTATAATACCCCTTTTCTCTACTCATACCAATATCTCGTTTTGCGCATTCGCGTTAACGACATAAAAGGTAACTGTTTTTGAAAAGTGGCGCTTGGGATAGATATAAGCGATATTTTTCAATTTGACGTATATTTTCTCATTTAAAGGTGTGCCGCCCTTGACCTCCGCCAATGTGCAACAATGTGTGACACAGTGTATGATACAGTGTATCTCTAACAGCACGTCGGCCACTGTGTCAGCAAGTGTCTCGAACTCCACCTCTGCTAGCATGTCAGTCGGTGTGTCCCCATCGACCTCCGCAAGCATGTCACGGAGTGTCTCGGCCTCCATGTCCACAACTGTGTCGTCAAGTATCTCGGCCTCCACCTCACCTAGCGTGTCAGCTACTGTGTCACCATCGATTTCCGCAAGCGTGGCGCAGAGTATCTCGGCCTCCACGTCCACAAGTGTGTCGGCAAGTATCTCGCCCTCAACATCAGCTAGCGTGTCAGCCAGTGTGTCGCCATCGACCTCCCCATCGGTGTCCCAGAGCGTCCCGCCATCCAGGTCCACCAGTGTATCGGCAAGTGTCTCGGACTCCACCTCTGCTAGCGTGTCACAGAGTGTATCGCCATCGATCTCCACCAGCGTGTCACAGAGTGTATCGGTATCCACGTTCACAAGTCCATCGGCAAGTGTCTCGGACTCCACCTCTGCTAGCGTGTCACAGAGTTTATCGCCATCCATCGTCATCAGCGTGTCACAGAGCGTTTCGACGTCGACGTCCACAAGTCTATCGGCAAGTGTGTCGGACTCCACCTCTGCTAGCGTGTCCCAGAGTGTATCGCCATCGATCTCCACCAGCGTGTCACAGAGTGTCTCAGCCTTCACGTCCACAAGTGTGTCGTCAAGTATCTCGGCCTCCACCTCACCTAGCGTGTCAGCTAGTGTGTCACCATCGATTTCCGCAAGCGTGTCGCAGAGTATCTCGGCCTCTACGTCCACAAGTGTGTCGGCAAGTATCTCGCCCTCCACATCAGCTAGCATGTCAGCCAGTGTGTCGCCATCGACCTCCCCATCAGTGTCCCAGAGCGTCTCGCCATCCAGGTCCACCAGTGTATCGGCAAGTGTCTCTGCCTCCACCTCTACTAGCGAGTCACAGAGTGTTTCGCTATCGATCTCCACCAGCGTGTCACACAGTCTTTCAGCCTCCACGACCACAAGTCTATCGGCAAGTGTCTCGGACTCGAACTCTACTAGCGTTTCACAGAGTGTATCGCCATCCATCTCCATCAGCGTGTCACAGAGCGTTTCGACGTCGACGTCCACAAGTCTATCGGCAAGTGTCTCGGACTCCACCTCTGCTAGCGTGTCCCAGAGTGTATCGCCATCGATCTCCACCAGCGTGTCACAGAGTGTCTCAGCCTCCACGTCCACAAGTGTGTCGTCAAGTATCTCGGCCTCCACCTCACCTAGCGTGTCAGCTAGTGTGTCACCATCGATTTCCGCAAGCGTGTCGCAGAGTATCTCGGCCTCCACGTCCACAAGTTTGTCGGCAAGTATCTCGGTCTCAACCTCAGCTAGCGTTTCACAGAGTGTATCGCCATCGACCTCCGCATCAGTGTCAAAGAGCCTCTCGGTATCCAGGTCCACAAGTGTATCGGCAAGTGTCTCGGCCTCCACCTCTGCAAGCGTGTCACAGAGTGTATCGCCATCGATCTCCACCAGCGTGTCACAGAGTGTATCGGTATCCACGTTCACAAGTCCATCGGCAAGTGTCTCGGACTCCACCTCAGCTAGCGTTTCACAGAGTGTATCGCCATCGACCTCCGCATCAGTGTCAAAGAGCCTCTCGGTATCCAGGTCCACAAGTGTATCGGCAAGTGTCTCGGCCTCCACCTCTGCTAGCCTTTTCTTGAGTGTATCGCCATCAATCTCCACCAGCGTGTCACAGAGTGTCTCGGCATCCACGTCCACAAGTCTATCGGCAAGTGTCTCTGACTCCACCTCTGCTAGCGTGTCAACTAGTGTGTCGCCATCGATTTCCGCAAGCAAGTCGCAGAGTGTCTCGGCCTCCACGTCCACAAGTGTGTCGGCGAGTATCTCGGCCTCCACATCAGCTAGCGTGTCAGCCAGTGTGTCGCCATCGACATCCCCATCAGTGTCCCAGAGCGTCTCGCCATCCACGTCCACCAGTGTATCGGCAAGTGTCTCGGACTCCACCTCTGCTAGCATGTCACAGAGTGTATCGCCATCGACCTCCACCAGCGTGTCACA
Source organism: Dendrophyllia cribrosa (assembly GCA_024195265.1). NCBI lineage: Eukaryota > Metazoa > Cnidaria > Anthozoa > Scleractinia > Dendrophylliidae > Dendrophyllia > Dendrophyllia cribrosa. The sequence goes on from JAJLRJ010000009.1 coordinate 6,720,360, forward strand.
GAGTGTATCGCCATCGATATCCACCAGCGTGTCACAGAGTGTATCGGTATCGACGTTCACAAGTCCATCGGCAAGTGTCTCGGACTCCACCTCTGCTAGCGTGTCACAGAGTGTATCGCCATCCATCTCCACCACCGCGTCACAGAGTTTTTCACACTCTACGTCCACAAGTGTGTCGACAAGTATCTCGGTCTCAACCTCAGCTAGCGTTTCACAGAGTGTATCACCATCGACCTCCGCATCAGTGTCAAGGAGCCTCTCGGTATCCAGGTCCACAAGTGTATCGGCAAGTGTCTCGGCCTCCACCTCTGCTTGCGTATCTGAGAGTGTATCGCCATCAATCTCCACCAGCGTGTCACAGAGTGTCTCGGCATCCACGTCCACAAGTCTATCGGCAAGTGTCTCTGACTCCACCTCTGCTAGCGTGTCAACTAGTGTGTCGCCATCGATTTCCGCAAGCAAGTCGCAGAGTGTCTCGGCCTCCACGTCCACAAGTGTGGCGGCGAGTATGTCGGCCTCCACATCAGCTAGCGTGTCAGCCAGTGTGTCGCCATCGAGATCCCCATCAGTGTCCCAGAGCGTCTCGCCATCAACGTCCACCAGTGCATCGGCAACTGTCTCGGACTCCACCTCTGCTAGCGTGTCACAGAGTGTATCGCCATCGACCTCCACCAGCGTGTCACAGAGTGTCTCGGCATCCACGTCCACAAGTCTATCGGCAACTGTCTCTGACTCCACCTCTGCTAGCGTGTCAACTAGTGTGTCGCCATCGATTTCCGCACGCAAGTCGCAGAGTGTCTCGGCCTCCACGTCCACAACTGTGTCGGCGAGTATGTCGGCCTCCACATCAGCTAGCGTGTCAGGCAGTGTGTCGCCGTCGACATCCCCATCAGTGTCCCAGAGCGTCTCGCCATCCACGTCCACCAGTGTATCGGCAAGTGTCTCGGACTCCACCTCTGCTAGCGTGTCACAGAGTGTATCGCCATCGACCTCCACCAGCGAGTCACAGAGTGTATCGCCATCGATCTCCACCAGCGTGTCACAGAGTGTATCGGCATCCACGTTCACAAGTCCATCGGCAAGTGTCTCGCACTCCACTTCTGCTAGCGTGTCACAGAGTGTATCGCCATCCATCTCCACCACCGCGTCACAGAGTTTTTCATACTCCACGTCCACAAATGTGTCGACAAGTTTCTCGGTCTCAACCTCAGCTAGCGTTTCACAGAGTGTTTCACCATCGACCTCCGCATCAGTGTCAAAGAGCCTCTCGGTATCCAGGTCCATAAGTGTATCGGCAAGTGTCTCGGCCTCCACCTCTGCTAGCGTGTCTAACAGTGTATCGCCATCAATCTCCACCAGCGTGTCACAGAGTGTCTCGATATCCACGTCCACAAGTCTATCGGCAAGTGTCTCTGACTCCACCTCTGCTAGCGTGTCAACTAGTGTGTCGCCGTCGATTTCCGCAAGCAAGTCGCAGAGTGTCTCGGCCTCCACGTCCACAAGTGTGTCGGCGAGTATGTCGGCCTCCACATCAGCTAGCGTGTCAGGCAGTGTGTCGCCGTCGACATCCCCATCAGTGTCCCAGAGCGTCTCGCCATCCACGTCCACCAGTGTATCGGCAAGTGTCTCGGACTCCACCTCTGCTAGCGTGTCACAGAGTGTATCGCCATCGACCTCCACCAGCGTGTCACAGAGTGTATCGTCATCGATATCCACCAGCGTGTCACAGAGTGTATCGGTATCCACGTTCGCAAATCCATCGGCAAGTGTCTCGGACTCCACGTCCACAAGTGTGTCGGCGAGTATCTCGGCCTCCACATCAGCTAGCGTGTCAGCCAGTGTGTCGCCAACAACCTCCGCATCTGTGTCCCAGAGCGTCTCGGCATCCACGTCCACCAGTGTATCGGCAAGTATCTCTGCCTCCACCTCTGCTAGCGAGTCACAGAGTGTTTCGCTATCGATCTCCACCAGCGTGTCACACAGTCTTTCAGCCTCCACGACCACAAGTCTATGGGCAAGTGTCTCGGACTCGACCTCTACTAGCGTTTCACAGAGTGTATCGCCATCCATCTCCATCAGCGTGTCACAGAGCGTTTCGACGTCGACGTCCACAAGTCTATCGGCAACTGTTTCGGACTCCACCTCTGCTAGCGTGTCACAGAGTTTATCGCCATCGATCTCCACCAGCGTGTCACAGAGTGTCTCAGCCTCCACGTCCACAAGTGTGTCGTCAAGTATCTCGGCCTCCAGCTCACCTAGCGTGTCAGCTAGTGTGTCACCATCGATTTCCGCAAGCGTGTCGCAGAGTATCTCGGCCTCCACGTCCACAAGTTTGTCGGCAAGTATCTCGCCCTCCACATTAGCTAGCGTGTCAGCCAGTGTGTCGCCAACGACATCCCCATCAGTGTCCCAGAGCGTCTCGCCATCCACGTCCACCAGTGTATCGGCAAGTGTCTCGGACTCCACCTCTGCTAGCGCGTCACAGAGTGTATCGTCATCGACCTCCACCAGCGTGTCACAGAGTGTATCGCCATCGATCTCCACCAGCGTGTCACAGAGTGTATCGGCATCCACGTTCACAAGTCCATCGGCAAGTGTCTCGCACTCCACTTCTGCTAGCGTGTCACAGAGTGTATCGCCATCCATCTCCACCACCGCGTCACAGAGTTTTTCACACTCCACGTTCACAAGTGTGTCGACAAGTTTCTCGGTCTCAACCTCAGCTAGCGTTTCACAGAGTGTTTCACCATCGACCTCCGCATCAGTGTCAAAGAGCCTCTCGGTATCCAGGTCCATAAGTGTATCGGCAAGTGTCTCGGCCTCCACCTCTGCTAGCGTGTCTCACAGTGTATCGCCATCAATCTCCACCAGCGTGTCACAGAGTGTCTCGATATCCACGTCCACAAGTCTATCGGCAAGTGTCTCTGACTCCACCTCTGCTAGCGTGTCAACTAGTGTGTCGCCGTCGATTTCCGCAAGCAAGTCGCAGAGTGTCTCGGCCTCCACGTCCACAAGTGTGTCGGCGAGTATGTCGGCCTCCACATCAGCTAGCGTGTCAGCCAGTGTGTCGCCATCGACCTCCCCATCAGTGTCCCAGAGCGTCTCGCCATCCAGGTCAACCAGTGTATCGGCAAGTGTCTCGGACTCCACCTCTGCTAGCGTGTCACAGAGTGTATCGCCATCGATCTCCACCAGCGTGTCACAGAGTGTATCGGTATCCACGTCCACAAGTCTATCGGCAAGTGTCTCTGACTCCACCTCTGCTAGTGTGTCAACTAGTGTGTCGCCATTGATTTCCGCAAGCAAGTCGCAGAGTCTCTCGGCCTCCACGTCCACAAGTGTGTCGGCGAGTATGTCGGCCTCCACATCAGCTAGCGTGTCAGCCAGTGTGTCGCCATCGACATCCCCATCAGTGTCCCAGAGCGTCTCGCCATCCACGTCCACCAGTGTATCGGCAAGTGTCTCGGACTCCACCTCTGCTAGCGTGTCACAGAGTGTATCGCCATCGACCTCCACCAGCGTGTCACAGAGTGTATCGCCATCGATATCCACCAGCGTGTCACAGAGTGTATCGGTATCCACGTTCGCAAGTCCATCGGCAAGTGTCTCGGACTCCACGTCCACAAGTGTGTCGGCGAGTATGTCGGCCTCCACATTAGCTAGCGTGTCAGCCAGTGTGTCGCCAACAACCTCCGCATCAGTATCCCAGAGCGTCTCGGCATCCACGTCCACCAGTGTATCGGCAAGTATCTCTGCCTCCACCTCTGCTAGCGAGTCACAGAGTGTTTCGCTATCGATCTCCACCAGCGTGTCACACAGTCTTTCAGCCTCCACGACCACAAGTCTATGGGCAAGTGTCTCGGACTCGACCTCTACTAGCGTTTCACAGAGTGTATCGCCATCCATCTCCATCAGCGTGTCACAGAGCGTTTCGACGTCGACGTCCACAAGTCTATCGGCAACTGTTTCGGACTCCACCTCTGCTAGCGTGTCACAGAGTTTATCGCCATCGATCTCCACCAGCGTGTCACAGAGTGTCTCAGCCTCCACGTCCACAAGTGTGTCGTCAAGTATCTCGGCCTCCAGCTCACCTAGCGTGTCAGCTAGTGTGTCACCATCGATTTCCGCAAGCGTGTCGCAGAGTATCTCGGCCTCCACGTCCACAAGTTTGTCGGCAAGTATCTCGCCCTCCACATTAGCTAGCGTGTCAGCCAGTGTGTCGCCAACGACATCCCCATCAGTGTCCCAGAGCGTCTCGCCATCCGCGTCCACCAGTCTATCGGCAAGTGTCTCGGACTGCACCTCTGCTAGCGCGTCACAGAGTGTATCGCCATCGACCTCCACCAGCGTGTCACAGAGTGTATCGCCATCGATATCCACCAGCGTGTCACAGAGTGTATCGGTATCCGCGTTCGCAAGTCCATCGGCAAGTGTCTCGGACTCCACCTCTGCTAGCGTGTCACAGAGTGTATCGCCATCGATCTCCACCAGCGTGTCACAGAGTGTATCGGCATCCACGTTCACAAGTCCATCGGCAAGTGTCTCGCACTCCACTTCTGCTAGCGTGTCACAGAGTGTATCGCCATCCATCTCCACCACCGCGTCACAGAGTTTTTCATACTCCACGTCCACAAATGTGTCGACAAGTTTCTCGGTCTCAACCTCAGCTAGCGTTTCACAGAGTGTTTCACCATCGACCTCCGCATCAGTGTCAAAGAGCCTCTCGGTATCCAGGTCCATAAGTGTATCGGCAAGTGTCTCGGCCTCCACCTCTGCTAGCGTGTCTAACAGTGTATCGCCATCAATCTCCACCAGCGTGTCACAGAGTGTCTCGATATCCACGTCCACAAGTCTATCGGCAAGTGTCTCTGACTCCACCTCTGCTAGCGTGTCAACTAGTGTGTCGCCGTCGATTTCCGCAAGCAAGTCGCAGAGTGTCTCGGCCTCCACGTCCACAAGTGTGTCGGCGAGTATGTCGGCCTCCACATCAGCTAGCGTGTCAGCCAGTGTGTCGCCATCGACCTCCCCATCAGTGTCCCAGAGCGTCTCGCCATCCAGGTCAACCAGTGTATCGGCAAGTGTCTCGGACTCCACCTCTGCTAGCGTGTCACAGAGTGTATCGCCATCGATCTCCACCAGCGTGTCACAGAGTGTATCGGTATCCACGTCCACAAGTCTATCGGCAAGTGTCTCTGACTCCACCTCTGCTAGTGTGTCAACTAGTGTGTCGCCATTGATTTCCGCAAGCAAGTCGCAGAGTCTCTCGGCCTCCACGTCCACAAGTGTGTCGGCGAGTATGTCGGCCTCCACATCAGCTAACGTGTCAGCCAGTGTGTCGCCATCGACATCCCCATCAGTGTCCCAGAGCGTCTCGCCATCCACGTCCACCAGTGTATCGGCAAGTGTCTCGGACTCCACCTCTGCTAGCGTGTCACAGAGTGTATCGCCATCGACCTCCACCAGCGTGTCACAGAGTGTATCGCCATCGATATCCACCAGCGTGTCACAGAGTGTATCGGTATCCACGTTCGCAAGTCCATCGGCAAGTGTCTCGGACTCCACGTCCACAAGTGTGTCGGCGAGTATGTCGGCCTCCACATTAGCTAGCGTGTCAGCCAGTGTGTCGCCAACAACCTCCGCATCAGTATCCCAGAGCGTCTCGGCATCCACGTCCACCAGTGTATCGGCAATTATCTCTGCCTCCACCTCTGCTAGCGAGTCACAGAGTGTTTCGCTATCGATCTCCACCAGCGTGTCACACAGTCTTTCAGCCTCCACGACCACAAGTCTATCGGCAAGTGTCTCGGACTCGACCTCTACTAGCGTTTCACAGAGTGTATCGCCATCCATCTCCATCAGCGTGTCACAGAGCATTTCGACGTCGACGTCCACAAGTCTATCGGCAAGTGTCTTGGACTCCACCTCTGCTAGCGTGTCCCAGAGTGTATCGCCATCGATTTCCACCAGCGTGTCACAGAGTGTCTCAGCCTCCACGTCCACAAGTGTGTCGTCAAGTATCTCGGCCTCCACCTCACCTAGCGTGTCAGCTAGTGTGTCACCATCGATTTCCGCAAGCGTGTCGCAGAGTATCTCCGCCTCCACATCCAGAAGTGTGTCGGCAAGTATCTCGCCCTCCACATCAGCTAGCGTGTCAGCCAGTGTGTCGCCATCGACCTCCCCATCAGTGTCCCAGAGCGTCTCGCCATCCAGGTCCACCAGTGTATCGGCAAGTGTCTCGGACTGCACCTCTGCTAGCGTGTCACAGAGTGTATCGCCATCCATCTCCACCACCGCGTCACAGAGTTTTTCACACTCCACGTCCACAAGTGTGTCGACAAGTATCTCGGTCTCAACCTCAGCTAGCGTTTCACAGAGTGTATCACCATCGACCTCCGCATCAGTGTCAAAGAGCCTCTCGGTATCCAGGTCCACAAGTGTATCGGCAAGTGTCTCGGCCTCCACCGCTGCTAGCGTGTCTCAGAGTGTATCGCCATCAATCTCCACCAGCGTGTCACAGAGTGTCTCGGCATCCACGTCCACAAGTCTATCGGCAAGTGTCTCTGACTCCACCTCTGCTGGTGTGTCAACTAGTGTGTCGCCATCGATTTCCGCAAGCAAGTCGCAGAGTGTCTCGGCCTCCACGTCCACAAGTGTGTCGGCGAGTATGTCGGCCTCCACATCAGCTAGCGTGTCAGCCAGTGTGTCGCCATCGAGATCCCCATCAGTGTCCCAGAGCGTCTCGCCATCCACGTCCACCAGTGCATCGGCAAGTGTCTCGGACTCCACCTCTGCTAGCGTGTCACAGAGTGTATCGCCATCGACCTCCACCAGCGTGTCACAGAGTGTATTGCCATCGATATCCACCAGCGTGTCACAGAGTGTATCGCTATCCACGTTCGCAAGTCCATCGGCAAGTGTCTCGGACTCCACGTCCACAAGTGTGTCGGCGAGTATGTCGGCCTCCACATCTGCTATTTTGTCACCCAGTGTGTTGCCAACAACCTCCGCATCAGTGTCCCAGAGCGTCTCGGCATCCACGTCCACCAGTGTATCGGCAAGTATCTCTGCCTCCACCTCTGCTAGCAAGTCACAGAGTGTTTCGCTATCGATCTCCACCAGCGTGTCACACAGTCTTTCAGCCTCCACGATTACAAGTCTATCGGCAAGTGTCTCGGAGTCGACCTCTACTAGCGTTTCACAGAGTGTATCGCCATCCATCTCCATCAGCGTGTCACAGAGCGTTTCGACGTCGACGTCCACAAGTCTATCGGCAAGTGTCTTGGACTCCACCTCTGCTAGCGTGTCCCAGAGTGTATCGCCATCGATTTCCACCAGCGTGTCACAGAGTGTCTCAGCCTCCACGTCCACAAGTGTGTCGTCAAGTATCTCGGCCTCCACCTCACCTAGCGTGTCAGCTAGTGTGTCACCATCGATTTCCGCAAGCGTGTCGCAGAGTATCTCGGCCTCCACATCCAGAAGTGTGTCGGCAAGTATCTCGCCCTCCACATCACCTAGCGTGTCAGCCAGTGTGTCGCCATCGACCTCCCCATCAGTGTCCCAGAGCGTCTCGCCATCCAGGTCCACCAGTGTATTGGCAAGTGTCTCGGACTGCACCTCTGGTAGCGTGTCACAGAGTGTATCGCCATCCATCTCCACCACCGCGTCACAGAGTTTTTCACACTCCACGTCCACAAGTGTGTCGACAAGTATCTCGGTCTCAACCTCAGCTAGCGTTTCACAGAGTGTATCACCATCGACCTCCGCATCAGTGTCAAAGAGCCTCTCGGTATCCAGGTCCACAAGTGTATCGGCAAGTGTCTCGGCCTCCACCTCTGCTAGCGTATCTCAGAGTGTATCGCCATCAATCTCCACCAGCGTGTCACAGAGTGTCTCGGCATCCACGTCCACAAGTCTATCGGCAAGTGTCTCTGACTCCACCTCTGCTAGCGTCTCAACTAGTGTGTCGCCATCGATTTCCGCAAGCAAGTCGCAGAGTGTCTCGGCCTCCACGTCCACAAGTGTGTCGGCGAGTATGTCGGCCTCCACATCAGCTAGCACTTCAGCCAGTGTGTCGCCATCGATCTCCCCATCAGTGTCCCAGAGCGTCTCGCCATCCAGGTCCACCAGTGTATCGGCAAGTGTCTCGGACTCCACCTCTGCTAGCGTGTCACAGAGTGTATCGCCATCGATCTCCACCAGCGTGTCACAGAGTGTATCGGTATCCACGTTCACAAGTCCATCGGCAAGTGTCTCGGACTCCACCTCTGCTAGCGTGTCACAGAGTGTATCGCCATCCATCTCCACCACCGCGTCACAGAGTTTTTCACACTCCACGTCCACAAGTGTGTCGACAAGTATCTCGGTCTCAACCTCAGCTAGCGTTTCACAGAGTGCATCACCATCGACCTCCCCATCGGTGTCAAAGAGCCTCTCGGTATCCAGGTCCACAAGTGTATCGGCAAGTATCTCGGCCTACACCATTGCTAGCGTGTCTCAGAGTGTATCGCCATCAATCTCCACCAGCGTGTCACAGAGTGTCTCGGCATCCACGTCCGCAAGTCTATCGGCAAGTGTCTCTGACTTCACCTCTGCTAGCGTGTCAACTAGTGTGTCGCCATCGATTTCCGCAAGCAAGTCGCAGAGTGTCTCGGCCTCCACGTCCACAAGTGTGTCGGCGAGTATGTCAGCCTCCACATCAGCTAGCGTGTCAGCCAGTGTGTCGCCATCGACATCCCCATCAGTGTCCCAGAGCGTCTCGCCATCCACGTCCACCAGTATATCGGCAAGTGTCTCGGACTTCACCTCTGCTAGCGTGTCACAGAGTGTATCGCCATCGATCTCCACCAGCGTGTCACAGAGTGTATCGGTATCCACGTTCACAAGTCCATCGGCAAGTGTCTCGCACTCCACCTCTGCTAGCGTGTCACAGAGTGTATCGCCATCCATCTCCACCACCGCGTCACAGAGTTTTTCACACTCCACGTCCACAAGTGTGTCGACAAGTATCTCGGTCTCAACCTCAGCTAGCGTTTCACAGAGTGCATCACCATCGACCTCCCCATCAGTGTCAAAGAGACTCTCGGTATCCAGGTCCACAAGTGTATCGGCAAGTGTCTCGCCCTACACCTCTGCTAGCGTGTCTCAGAGTGTATCGCCATCAATCTCCACCAGCGTGTCACAGAGTGTCTCGGCATCCACGTCCGCAAGTCTATCGGCAAGTGTCTCTGACTCCACCTCTGCTAGCGTGTCAACTAGTGTGTCGCCATGGAGTTCCGCAAGCAAGTCGCAGAGTGTCTCGGCCTCCACGTCCACAAGTGTGTCGGCGAGTATGTCGGCCTCCACATCAGGTAGCCTGTCAGCCAGTGTGTCGCCATCGAGTTCCCCATCAGTTTCCCAGAGCGTCTCGCCATCCACGTCCACCAGTATATCGGCAAGTGTCTCGGACTCCACCTCTGCTAGCGTGTCACAGAGTGTATCGCCATCGACCTCCACCAGCGTGTCACAGAGTGTATCGCCATCGATATCCACCAGCGTGTCACAGAGTGTATCGGTATCCACGTTCGCAAGTCCATCGGCAAGTGTCTCGGACTCCACCTCTGCTAGCGTGTCACAGAGTGTATCGCCATCGATCTCCACCAGCGTGTCACAGAGTGTGTCGGTATCCACGTTCACAAGTCCATCGGCAAGTGTCTCGCACTCCACCTCTGCTAGCGTGTCACAGAGTGTATCGCCATCCATCTCCACCACCGCGTCACAGAGTTTTTCACACTCCACGTCCACAAGTGTGTCGACAAGTTTCTCGGTCTCAACCTCAGCTAGCGTTTCACAGAGTGTATCACCATCGACCTCCGCATCAGTGTCAAAGAGCCTCTCGGTATCCAGGTCCACAAGTGTATCGGCAAGTGTCTCGGCCTCCACCTCTGCTAGCGTGTCTCACAGTGTATCGCCATCAATCTCCACCAGCGTGTCACAGAGTGTCTCGGCATACACGTCCACAAGTCTATCGGCAACTGTCTCTGTCTCCACCTCTGCTAGCGTGTCAACTAGTGTGTCGCCATCGATTTCCGCAAGCAAGTCGCAGAGTGTCTCGGCCTCCACGTCCACAAGTGTGTCGGCGAGTATGTCGGCCTCCACATCAGCTAGCGTGTCAGCCAGTGTGTCGCCATCGACATCCCCATCAGTGTCCCAGAGCGTCTCACCATCCAGGTCCACCAGTGTATCGGCAAGTGTCTCGGACTCCACCTCTGCTAGCGTGTCACAGAGTGTATCACCATCGATCTCCACCAGCGTGTCACAGAGTGTATCGGTATCCACGTTCACAAGTCCATCGGCAAGTGTCTCGGACTCCACCTCTGCTAGCGTGTCACAGAGTGTATCGCCATCCATCTCCACCACCGCGTCACAGAGTTTTTCACACTCCACGTCCACAAGTGTGTTGACAAGTATCTCGGTCTCAACCTCAGCTAGCGTTTCACAGAGTGTATCACCATCGACCTCCGCATCAGTATCAAAGAGCCTCTCGGTATCCAGGTCCACAAGTGTATCGGCAAGTGTCTCGGCCTCCACCTCTGCTAGCGTGTCACAAAGTGTATCGCCATCAATCTCCACCAGCGTGTCACAGAGTGTCTCGGCATCCACGTCCACAAGTCTATCGGCAAGTGTCTCTGACTCAACCTCTGCTAGCGTGTCAACTAGTGTGTCGCCATCGATTTCCGCAAGCAAGTCGCAGAGTGTCTCGGCCTCCATGTCCACAAGTGTGTCGGCGAGTATGTCGGCCTCCACATCAGCTAGCGTGTCAGCCATTGTGTCGCCATCGACATCCCCATCAGTGTCCCAGAGCGTCTCGCCATCCAGGTCCACCAGTGTATCGGCAAGTGTCTCGGACTCCACCTCTGCTAGCGTGTCACAGAGTGTATCGCCATCGATCTCCACCAGGGTGTCACAGAGTGTATCGGTATCCACGTTCACCAGTCCATCGGCAAGTGTCTCGGACTCCACCTCTGCTAGCGTGTCACAGAGTGTATCGCCATCCATCTCCACCACCGCGTCTAAGAGTTTTTCACACTCCACGTCCACAAGTGTGTTGACAAGTATCTCGGTCTCAACCTCAGCTAGCGTTTCACAGAGTGCATCACCATCGACCTCCGCATCAGTGTCAAAGAGCCTCTCGGTATCCAGGTCCACAAGTGTATCGGCAAGTGTCTCGGCCTCCACCTCTGCTAGCGTGTCACAAAGTGTATCGCCATCAATCTCCACCAGCGTGTCACAGAGTGTCTCGGCATCCACGTCCACAAGTCTATCGGCAAGTGTCTCTGACTCAACCTCTGCTAGCGTGTCAACTAGTGTGTCGCCATCGATTTCCGCAAGCAAGTCGCAGAGTGTCTCGGCCTCCACGTCCACAAGTGTGTCGGCGAGTATGTCGGCCTCCACATCAGCTAGCGTGTCAGCCATTGTGTCGCCATCGACATCCCCATCAGTGTCCCAGAGCGTCTCGCCATCCAGGTCCACCAGTGTATCGGCAAGTGTCTCGGACTCCACCTCTGCTAGCGTGTCACAGAGTGTATCGCCATCGATCTCCACCAGGGTGTCACAGAGTGTATCGGTATCCACGTTCACAAGTCCATCGGCAAGTGTCTCGGACTCCACCTCTGCTAGCGTGTCACAGAGTGTATCGCCATCCATCTCCACCACCGCGTCTAAGAGTTTTTCACACTCCACGTCCACAAGTGTGTTGACAAGTATCTCGGTCTCAACCTCAGCTAGCGTTTCACAGAGTGCATCACCATCGACCTCGGCATCAGTGTCAAAGAGCCTCTCGGTATCCAGGTCCACAAGTGTATCGGCAAGTGTCTCGGCCTCCACCTCTGCTAGCGTGTCTCAGAGTGTATCGCCATCAATCTCCACCAGCTTGTCACAGAGTGTCTCGGCATCCACGTCCACAAGTCTATCGGCAAGTGTCTCTGACTCCACCTCTGCTAGCGTGTCAACTAGTGTGTCGCCATCGATTTCCGCAAGCAAGTCGCAGAGTGTCTCGGCCTCCACGTCCACAAGTGTGTCGGCGAGTATGTCGGCCTCCACATCAGCTAGCGTGTCAGCCAGTGTGTCGCCATCGACCTCCCCATCAGTGTCCCAGATCGTCTCGCCATCCAGGTCCACCAGTGTATCGGCAAGTGTCTCGCACTCCACCTCTGCTAGCGTGTCACAGAGTGTATCGCCATCCATCTCCACCACCGCGTCACAGAGTTTTTCACACTCCACGTCCACAAGTGTGTCGACAAGTATCTCGGTCTCAACCTCAGCTAGCGTTTCACAGAGTGTATCACCATCGACCTCCGCATCAGTGTCAAAGAGCCTCTCGGTATCCAGGTCCACAAGTGTATCGGCAAGTGTCTCGGCCTCCACCTCTGCTAGCGTGTCTCAGAGTGTATCGCCATCAATCTCCACCAGCGTGTCACAGAGTGTCTCGGCATCCACGTCCACAAGTCTATCGGCAAGTGTCTCTGACTCCACCTCTGCCAGCGTGTCAACTAGTGTGTCGCCATCGATTACCGCAAGCAAGTCGCAGAGTGTCTCGGCCTCCACGTCCACAAGTGTGTCGGCGAGTATGTCGGCCTCCACATCAGCTAGCGTGTCAGCCAGTGTGTCGCCATCGACATCCCCATCAGTGTCCCAGAGCGTCTCGCCATCCACGTCCACCAGTGTATCGGCAAGTGTCTTGGACTCCACCTCTGCTAGCGTCTCACAGAGTATATCGCCATCGACCTCCACCAGCGTGTCACAGAGTGTATCGCCATCGATATCCTTCAGCGTGTCACAGAGTGTATCGGTATCCACGTTCGCAAGTCCATCGGCAAGTCTCTCGGACTCCACCTCTGCTAGCGTGTCACAGAGTGTATCACCATCCATCTCCACCACCGCGTCACAGAGTTTTTCACACTCCACGTCCACAAGTGTGTCGACAAGTATCTCGGTCTCAACCTCAGCTAGCGTTTCACAGAGTATATCACCATCGACCTCGGCATCAGTGTCAAAGAGCCTCTCGGTATCCAGGTCCACAAGTGTATCGGCAAGTGTCTCGGCCTCCACCTCTGCTAGCGTGTCTCAGAGTGTATCGACATCAATCTCCACCAGGGTGTCACAGAGTGTCTCGGCATCCACGTCCGCAAGTCTATCGGAGAGTTTCTCTGACTCCACCTCTTCTAGCGTGTCAACTAGTGTGTCGCCATCGATTTCCGCAAGCAAGTCGCAGAGTGTCTCGGCCTCCACGTCCACAAGTGTGTCGGCGAGTATGTCGGCCTCCATATCAGCTAGCGTGTCAGCCAGTGTGTCGCCATCGACATCCCCATCAGTATCCCATAGCGTCTCGCCACCCACGTCCACCAGTGTATCGGCAAAAGACTCGGACTCCACCTCTGCTAGCGTGTCACCGAGTGTATCGCCATCGACCTCCACCAGCGTGTCACGGAGTGTATCGCCATCGATATCCACCAGCGTGTCACAGAGTGTATCGGTATCCACGTTCGCAAGTCCATCGGCAAGTGTCTCGGCCTCCACCTCTGCTAGCGTGTCACAGAGTGTATCGCCATCGATCTCCACCAGCGTGTCACAGAGTGTATCGGTATCCACGTTCACAAGTCCATCGGCAAGTGTCTCGCACTCCACCTCTGCTAGCGTGTCACAGAGTGTATCGCCATCCATCTCCACCATCGCGTCACAGAGTTTTTCACACTCCACGTCCACAAGTGTGTCGACAAGTATCTCGGTCGCAACCTCAGCTAGCGTTTCACAGAGTGCATCACCATCGACCTCCGCATCAGTGTCAAAGAGCCTCTCGGTATCCAGGTCCACAAGTGTATCGGCAAGTGTGTCGGCCTCCACCTCTGCTAGCGTGTCTCAGAGTGTATCGCCATCAATCTCCACCAGCTTGTCACAGAGGGTCTCGGCATCCACGTCCACAAGTCTATCGGCAAGTGTCTCTGACTCCACCTCTGCTAGCGTGTCAACTAGTGTGTCGCCATCGATTTCCGCAAGCAAGTCGCAGAGTGTCTCGGCCTCCACGTCCACAAGTGTGTCGGCGAGTATGTCGGCCTCCACATCAGCTAGCGTGTCAGCCAGTGTGTCGCCATCGACCTCCCCATCAGTGTCCCAGAGCGTCTCGCCATCCAGGTCCACCAGTGTATCGGCAAGTGTCTCGCACTCCACCTCTGCTAGCGTGTCACAGAGTGTATCGCCATCCATCTCCACCACCGCGTCACAGAGTTTTTCACACTCCACGTCCACAAGTGTGTCGACAAGTATCTCGGTCTCAACCTCAGCTAGCGTTTCACAGAGTGTATCACCATCGACCTCCGCATCAGTGTCAAAGAGCCTCTCGGTATCCAGGTCCACAAGTGTATCGGCAAGTGTCTCGGCCTCCACCTCTGCTAGCGTGTCTCAGAGTGTATCGCCATCAATCTCCACCAGCGTGTCACAGAGTGTCTCGGCATCCACGTCCACAAGTCTATCGGCAAGTGTCTCTGACTCCACCTCTGCCAGCGTGTCAACTAGTGTGTCGCCATCGATTACCGCAAGCAAGTCGCAGAGTGTCTCGGCCTCCACGTCCACAAGTGTGTCGGCGAGTATGTCGGCCTCCACATCAGCTAGCGTGTCAGCCAGTGTGTCGCCATCGACATCCCCATCAGTGTCCCAGAGCGTCTCGCCATCCACGTCCACCAGTGTATCGGCAAGTGTCTCGGACTCCACCTCTGCTAGCGTCTCACAGAGTATATCGCCATCGACCTCCACCAGCGTGTCACAGAGTGTATCGCCATCGATATCCTTCAGCGTGTCACAGAGTGTATCGGTATCCACGTTCGCAAGTCCATCGGCAAGTCTCTCGGACTCCACCTCTGCTAGCGTGTCACAGAGTGTATCGCCATCGATCTCCACCAGCGTGTCACAGAGTGTATCGGTATCCACGTTCACAAGTCCATCGGCAAGTGACTCGGACTCCACCTCTGCTAGCGTGTCACAGAGTGTATCACCATCCATCTCCACCACCGCGTCACAGAGTTTTTCACACTCCACGTCCACAAGTGTGTCGACAAGTATCTCGGTCTCAACCTCAGCTAGCGTTTCACAGAGTGTATCACCATCGACCTCGGCATCAGTGTCAAAGAGCCTCTCGGTATCCAGGTCCACAAGTGTATCGGCAAGTGTCTCGGCCTCCACCTCTGCTAGCGTGTCTCAGAGTGTATCGACATCAATCTCCACCAGGGTGTCACAGAGTGTCTCGGCATCCACGTCCGCAAGTCTATCGGAGAGTTTCTCTGACTCTACCTCTGCTAGCGTGTCAACTAGTGTGTCGCCATCGATTTCCGCAAGCAAGTCGCAGAGTGTCTCGGCCTCCACGTCCACAAGTGTGTCGGCGAGTATGTCGGCCTCCATATCAGCTAGCGTGTCAGCCAGTGTGTCGCCATCGACATCCCCATCAGTATCCCATAGCGTCTCGCCATCCACGTCCACCAGTGTATCGGCAAGAGACTCGGACTCCACCTCTGCTAGCGTGTCACCGAGTGTATCGCCATCGACCTCCACCAGCGTGTCACGGAGTGTATCGCCATCGATATCCACCAGCGTGTCACAGAGTGTATCGGTATCCACGTTCGCAAGTCCATCGGCAAGTGTCTCGGCCTCCACCTCTGCTAGCGTGTCACAGAGTGTATCGCCATCGATCTCCACCAGCGTGTCACAGAGTGTATCGGTATCCACGTTCACAAGTCCATCGGCAAGTGTCTCGCACTCCACCTCTGCTAGCGTGTCACAGAGTGTATCGCCATCCATCTCCACCACCGCGTCACAGAGTTTTTCACACTCCACGTCCACAAGTGTGTCGACAAGTTTCTCGGTCTCAACCTCAGCTAGCGTTTCACAGAGTGTATCACCATCGACCTCCGCATCAGTGTCAAAGAGCCTCTCGGTATCCAGGTCCACAAGTGTATCGGCAAGTGTCTCGGCCTCCACCTCTGCTAGCGTGTCTCACAGTGTATCGCCATCAATCTCCACCAGCGTGTCACAGAGTGTCTCGGCATCCACGTCCACAAGTCTATCGGCAACTGTCTCTGACTCCACCTCTGCTAGCGTGTCAACTAGTGTGTCGCCATCGATTTCCGCAAGCAAGTCGCAGAGTGTCTCGGCCTCCACGTCCACAAGTGTGTCGGCGAGTATGTCGGCCTCCACATCAGCTAGCGTGTCAGCCAGTGTGTCGCCATCGACCTCCCCATCAGTGTCCCAGAGCGTCTCACCATCCAGGTCCACCAGTGTATCGGCAAGTGTCTCGGACTCCACCTCCGCTAGCGTGTCACAGAGTGTATCACCATCGATCTCCACCAGCGTGTCACAGAGTGTATCGGTATCCACGTTCACAAGTCCATCGGCAAGTGTCTCGGACTCCACCTCTGCTAGCGTGTCACAGAGTGTATCGCCATCCATCTCCACCACCGCGTCACAGAGTTTTTCACACTCCACGTCCACAAGTGTGTCGACAAGTATCTCGGTCTCAACCTCAGCTAGCGTTTCACAGAGTGTATCACCATCGACCTCCGCATCAGTGTCACAGAGCCTCTCGGTATCCAGGTCCACAAGTGTATCGGCAAGTGTCTCGGCCTCCACCTCTGCTAGCGTGTCACAAAGTGTATCGCCATCAATCTCCACCAGCGTGTCACAGAGTGTCTCGGCATCCACGTCCACAAGTCTATCGGCAAGTGTCTCTGACTCAACCTCTGCTAGCGTGTCAACTAGTGTGTCACCATCGATTTCCGCAAGCAAGTCGCAGAGTGTCTCGGCCTCCACGTCCAGAAGTGTGTCGGCGAGTATGTCGGCCTCCACATCAGCTAGCGTGTCAGCCATTGTATCGACATCCCCATCAGTGTCCCAGAGCGTCTCGCCATCCAGGTCCACCAGTGTATCGGCAAGTGTCTCGGACTCCACCTCTGCTAGCGTGTCACAGAGTGTATCGCCATCGATCTCCACCAGCGTGTCACAGAGTGTATCGGTATCCACGTTCACAAGTCCATCGGCAAGTGTCTCGCACTCCACCTCTTCTAGCGTGTCACAGAGTGTATCGCCATCCATCTCCACCACCGCGTCACAGAGTTTTTCACACTCCACGTCCACAAGTGTGTCGACAAGTATCTCGGTCTCAACCTCAGCTAGCGTTTCACAGAGTGCATCACCATCGACCGCCGCATCAGTGTCAAAGAGCCTCTCGGTATCCAGGTCCACAAGTGTATCGGCAAGTGTCTCGGCCTCCACCTCTGCTAGCGTGTCTCAGAGTGTATCGCCATCAATCTCCACCAGCTTGTCACAGAGTGTCTCGGCATCCACGTCCACAAGTCTATCGGCAAGTGTCTCTGACTCCACTTCTGCTAGCGTGTCAACTAGTGTGTCGCCATCGATTTCCGCAAGCAAGTCGCAGAGTGTCTCGGCCTCCACGTCCACAACTGTGTCGGCGAGTATGTCGGCCTCCACATCAGCTAGCGTGTCAGCCAGTGTGTCGCCATCGACCTCCCCATCAGTGTCCCAGAGCGTCTCGCCATCCAGGTCCACCAGTGTATCGGCAAGTGTCTCGCACTCCACCTCTGCTAGCGTGTCACAGAGTGTATCGCCATCCATCTCCACCACCGCGTCACAGAGTTTTTCACACTCCACGTCCACAAGTGTGTCGACAAGTATCTCGGTCTCAACCTCAGCTAGCGTTTCACAGAGTGTTTCACCATCGACCTCCGCATCAGTGTCAAAGAGCCTCTCGGTATCCAGGTCCACAAGTGTATCGGCAAGTGTCTCGGCCTCCACCTCTGCTAGCGTGTCTCAGAGTGTATCGCCATCAATCTCCACCAGCGTGTCACAGAGTGTCTCGGCATCCACGTCCACAAGTCTATCGGCAAGTGTCTCTGACTCCACCTCTGCCAGCGTGTCAACTAGTGTGTCGCCATCGATTACCGCAAGCAAGTCGCAGAGTGTCTCGGCCTCCACGTCCACAAGTGTGTCGGCGAGTATGTCGGCCTCCACATCAGCTAGCGTGTCAGCCAGTGTGTCGCCATCGACATCCCCATCAGTGTCCCAGAGCGTCTCGCCATCCACGTCCACCAGTGTATCGGCAAGTGTCTCGGACTCCACCTCTGCTAGCGTCTCACAGAGTATATCGCCATCGACCTCCACCAGCGTGTCACAGAGTGTATCGCCATCGATATCCTTCAGCGTGTCACAGAGTGTATCGGTATCCACGTTCGCAAGTCCATCGGCAAGTGTCTCGGACTCCACCTCTGCTAGCGTGTCACAGAGTGTATCGCCATCGATCTCCACCAGCGTGTCACAGAGTGTATCGGTATCCACGTTCACAAGTCCATCGGCAAGTGTCTCGCACTCCAACTCTGCTAGCGTGTCACAGAGTGTATCGCCATCCATCTCCACCACCGCGTCACAGAGTTTTTCACACTCCACGTCCACAAGTGTGTCGACAAGTATCTCGGTCTCAACCTCAGCTAGCGTTTCACAG
Source organism: Dendrophyllia cribrosa (assembly GCA_024195265.1). NCBI lineage: Eukaryota > Metazoa > Cnidaria > Anthozoa > Scleractinia > Dendrophylliidae > Dendrophyllia > Dendrophyllia cribrosa. The sequence goes on from JAJLRJ010000009.1 coordinate 6,738,895, forward strand.
AGTGCATCACCATCGACCTCCCCATCAGTGTCAAAGAGCTTCTCGGTATCCAGGTCCACAAGTGTATCGGCAAGTGTCTCGGCCGACACCTCTGCTAGCGTGTCTCAGAGTGTATTGCCATCAATCTCCACCAGCGTGTCACAGAGTGTCTCGGCATCCACGTCCGCAAGTCTATCGGCAAGTGTCTCTGACTCCACCTCTGCTAGCGTGTCAACTAGTGTGTCGCCATCGAGTTCCGCAAGCAAGTCGCAGAGTGTCTCGGCCTCCACGTCCATAAGTGTGTCGGCGAGTATGTCGGCCTCCACATCAGGTAGCGTGTCAGCCAGTGTGTCGCCATCGAGATCCCCATCAGTGTCCCAGAGCGTCTCGCTATCCAGGTCCACCAGTGTATCGGCAAGTGTCTCGGACTCCACCTCTGCTAGCGTGTCACCGAGTGTATCGCCATCGATCTCCACCAGCGTGTCACAGAGTGTATCGGTATCCACGTTCACAAGTCCATCGGCAAGTGTCTCGGACTCCATCTCTGCTAGCGTGTCACAGAGTGTATCGCCAGCCATCTCCACCACCGCGTCACAGAGTTTTTCACACTCCACGTCCACAAGTGTGTCGACAAGTATCTCGGTCTCAACCTCAGCTAGCGTTTCACAGAGTGTATCACCATCGACTCCGCATCAGTGTCAAAGAGCCTCTCGGTATCCAGGTCCACAAGTGTATCGGCAAGTGTCTCGGCCTCCACCTCTGCTAGCGTGTCTCAGAGTGTATCGCCATCAATCTCCACCAGCGTGTCACAGAGTGTCTCGGCATCCACGTCCACAAGTCTATCGGCAAGTGTCTCTGACTCCACCTCTGCTAGCGTGTCAACTAGTGTGTCGCCATCAATTACCGCAAGCAAGTCCCAGAGTGTCTCGGCCTCCACGTCCACAAGTGTGTCGGCGAGTATGTCGGCCTCCACATCAGCTAGCGTGTCAGCCAGTGTGTCGCCATCGACATCCCCATCAGTGTCCCAGAGCGTCTCGCCATCCACGTCCACCAGTGTATCGGCAAGTGTCTCGGACTCCACCTCTGCAAGCGTCTCACGGAGTGTATCGCCATCGACCTCCACCAGCGTGTCACAGAGTGTATCGCCATCGATATCCACCAGCGTGTCACAGAGTGTATCGGTATCCACGTTCGCAAGTCCATCGGCAAGTGTCTCGGACTCCACCTCTGCTAGCGTGTCACAGAGTGTATCGCCATCGATCTCCACCAGCGTGTCACAGAGTGTATCGGTATCCACGTTCACAAGTCCATCGGCAAGTGACTCGGACTCCAACTCTGCTAGCGTGTCACAGAGTGTATCGCCATCCATCTCCACCACCGCGTCACAGAGTTTTTCACACTCCACGTCCACAAGTGTGTCGACAAGTATCTCGGTCTCAACCTCAGCTAGCGTTTCACAGAGTGTATCACCATCGACCTCCGCATCAGTGTCAAAGAGCCTCTCGGTATCCAGGTCCACAAGTGTATCGGCAAGTGTCTCGGCCTCCACCTCTGCTAGCGTGTCTCAGAGTGTATCGCCATCAATCTCCACCAGCGTGTCACAGAGTGTCTCGGCAGCCACGTCCGCAAGTCTATCGGCAAGTGTCTCTGACTCCACCTCTGCTAGCGTGTCAACTAGTGTGTCGCCATCGATTTCCGCAAGCAAGTCGCAGAGTGTCTCGGCCTCCACGTCCACAAGTGTGTCGGCGAGTATGTCGGCCTCCACATCAGCTAGCGTGTCAGCCAGTGTGTCGCCATCGACATCCCCATCAGTGTCCCAGAGCGTCTCGCCATCCACGTCCACCAGTGTATCGGCAAGAGTCTCGGACTCCACCTCTGCTAGCTGTCTCGGACTCCACCTCCGCTAGCGTGTCACAGAGTGTATCACCATCGATCTCCACCAGCGTGTCACAGAGTGTATCGGTATCGACGTTCACAAGTCCATCGGCAAGTGTCTCGGACTCCACCTCTGCTAGCGTGTCACAGAGTGTATCGCCATCCATCTCCACTACCGCGTCACAGAGTTTTTCACACTCCACGTCCACAAGTGTGTCGACAAGTATCTCGGTCTCAACCTCAGCTAGCGTTTCACAGAGTGTATCACCATCGACCTCCGCATCAGTGTCAAAGAGCCTCTCGGTATCCAGGTCCACAAGTGTATCGGCAAGTGTCTCGGCCTCCACCTCTGCTAGCGTGTCACAAAGTGTATCGCCATCAATCTCCACCAGCGTGTCACAGAGTGTCTCGGCATCCACGTCCACAAGTCTATCGGCAAGTGTCTCTGACTCCACCTCTGCTAGCGTGTCAACTAGTGTGTCGCCATCGATTTCCGCAAGCAAGTCGCAGAGTGTCTCGGCCTCCACGTCCACAAGTGTGTCGGCGAGTATGTCGGCCTCCACATCAGCTAGCGTGTCAGCCAGTGTGTCGCCATCGACATCCCCATCAGTGTCCCAGAGCGTCTCGCCATCCAGGTCCACCAGTGTATCGGCAAGTGTCTCGGACTCCACCACTGCTAGCGTGTCACAGAGTGTATCGCCATCGATCTCCACCAGCGTGTCACAGAGTGTATCGGTATCCACGTTCACAAGTCCATCGGGAAGTGTCTCGCACTCCACCTCTGCTAGCGTGTCACAGAGTGTATCGTCATCCATCTCCACCACCGCGTCACAGAGTTTTTCACACTCCACGTCCACAAGTGTGTCGACAAGTATCTCGGTCTCAACCTCAGCTAGCGTTTCACAGAGTGCATCACCATCGACCTCCGCATCAGTGTCAAAGAGCCTCTCGGTATCCAGGTCCACAAGTGTATCGGCAAGTGTCTCGGCCTACACCTCTACTAGCGTGTCTCAGAGTGTATCGCCATCAATCTCCACCAGCGTGTCACAGAGTGTCTCGGCATCCACGTCCGCAAGTCTATCGGCAAGTGTCTCTGACTCCACCTCCGCTAGCGTGTCAACTAGTGTGTCGCCATCGATTTCCGCAAGCAAGTCGCAGAGTGTCTCGGCCTCCACGTCCACAAGTGTGTCGGCGAGTATGTCGGCCTCCACATCAGCTAGCGTGTCAGCCAGTGTGTCGCCATCGACATCCCCATCAGTGTCCCAGAGCGTCTCGCCATCCACGTCCACCAGTATATCGGCAAGTGTCTCGGACTCCACCTCTGCTAGCGTGTCACAGAGTGTATCGCCATCGACCTCCACCAGCGTGTCACAGAGTGTCACGGCATCCACCTCCACAAGTCTATCGGCAAGTGTCTCTGACTCCACCTCTGCTAGCGTGTCAACTAGTGTGTCGCCATCGATTTCCGCAAGCAAGTCGCAGAGTGTCTCGGCCTCCACGTCCACAAGTGTGTCGGCGAGTATGTCGGCCTCCACATCAGCTAGCGTGTCAGCCAGTGTGTCGCCATCGACCTCCCATCAGTGTCCCAAGCGTCTCGCCATCCAGGTCCACCAGTGTATCGGCAAGTGTCTCGGACTCCACCTCTGCTAGCGTGTCACAGTGTATCGCCATCGATCCTCCACCAGCGTGTCACAGAGTGTATCGTATCCACGTTCACAAGTCCATCGGCAAGTGTCTCGCACTCCACCTCTGCTAGCGTGTCACAGAGTGTATCGCCATCCATCTCCACCACCGCGTCACAGAGTTTTTCACACTCCAGGTCCACAAGTGTGTCGACAAGTATCTCGGTCTCAACCTCAGCTAGCGTTTCACAGAGTGTATCACTATCGACCTCCGCATCAGTGTCAAAGAGCCTCTCGGTATCCAGGTCCACAAATGTATCGGCAAGTGTCTCGGCCTCCACCTCTGCTAGCGTGTCTCAGAGTGTATCTCCATCAATCTCCACCAGCGTGTCACAGAGTGTCTCGGCATCCACGTCCACAAGTCTATCGGCAAGTGTCTCTGACTCCACCTCTGCTAGCGTGTCAACTAGTGTGTCGCCATCGATTTCCGCAAGCAAGTGGCAGAGTGTCTCGGCCCTCCACGTCCACAAGTGTGTCGGTGAGTATGTCGGCCTCCACATCAGCTAGCGTGTCAGCCAGTGTGTCGCCATCGACATCCCCATCAGTGTCCCAGAGCGTCTCGCCATCCACGTCCACCAGTGTATCGGCAAGTGTCTCGGACTCCACCTCTGCTAGCGTGTCACAGAGTGTATCGCCATCGATATCCACCAGCGTGTCACAGAGTGTATCGGTATCCACGTTCGCAAGTCCATCGGCAAGTGTCTCGGACTCCACCTCTGCTAGCGTGTCACAGAGTGTATCGCCATCGATCTCCACCAGCGTGTCACAGAGTGTATCGGTATCCACGTTCACAAGTCCATCGGCAAGTGTCTCGGACTCCATCTCTGCTAGCGTGTCACAGAGTGTATCGCCATCCATCTCCACCACCGCGTCACAGAGTTTTTCACACTCCACGTCCACAAGTGTGTCGACAAGTATCTCGGTCTCAACCTCAGCTAGCGTTTCACAGAGTGTATCACCATCGACCTCCGCATCAGTGTCAAAGAGCCTCTCGGTATCCAGGTCCACAAGTGTATCGGCAAGTGTCTCGGCCTCCACCTCTGCTAGCGTGTCTCAGAGTGTATCGCCATCAATCTCCACCAGCGTGTCACAGAGTGTCTCGGCATCCACGTCCACAAGTCTATCGGCAAGTGTCTCTGACTCCACCTCTGCTAGCGTGTCAACTAGTGTGTCGCCATCAATTACCGCAAGCAAGTCCCAGAGTGTCTCGGCCTCCACGTCCACAAGTGTGTCGGCGAGTATGTCGGCCTCCACATCAGCTAGCGTGTCAGCCAGTGTGTCGCCATCGACATCCCCATCAGTGTCCCAGAGCGTCTCGCCATCCACGTCCACCAGTGTATCGGCAAGTGTCTCGGACTCCACCTCTGCAAGCGTCTCACGGAGTGTATCGCCATCGACCTCCACCAGCGTGTCACAGAGTGTATCGCCATCGATATCCACCAGCGTGTCACAGAGTGTATCGGTATCCACGTTCGCAAGTCCATCGGCAAGTGTCTCGGACTCCACCTCTGCTAGCGTGTCACAGAGTGTATCGCCATCGATCTCCACCAGCGTGTCACAGAGTGTATCGGTATCCACGTTCACAAGTCCATCGGCAAGTGACTCGGACTCCAACTCTGCTAGCGTGTCACAGAGTGTATCGCCATCCATCTCCACCACCGCGTCACAGAGTTTTTCACACTCCACGTCCACAAGTGTGTCGACAAGTATCTCGGTCTCAACCTCAGCTAGCGTTTCACAGAGTGTATCACCATCGACCTCGGCATCAGTGTCAAAGAGCCTCTCGGTATCCAGGTCCACAAGTGTATCGGCAAGTGTCTCGGCCTCCACCTCTGCTAGCGTGTCTCAGAGTGTATCGACATCAATCTCCACCAGCGTGTCACAGAGTGTCTCGGCATCCACGTCCGCAAGTCTATCGGCAAGTGTCTCTGACTCCACCTCTGCTAGCGTGTCAACTAGTGTGTCGCCATCGATTTCCGCAAGCAAGTCGCAGAGTGTCTCGGCCTCCACGTCCACAAGTGTGTCGGCGAGTATGTCGGCCTCCATATCAGCTGGCGTGTCAGCCAGTGTGTCGCCATCGACATCCCCATCAGTATCCCATAGCGTCTCGCCATCCACGTCCACCAGTGTATCGGCAAGAGACTCGGACTCCACCTCTGCTAGCGTGTCACAGAGTGTATCGCCATCGACCTCCACCAGCGTGTCACAGAGTGTATCGCCATCGATATCCACCACCGTGTCACAGAGTGTATCGGTATCCACGTTCGCAAGTCCATCGGCAAGTGTCTCGGCCTCCACCTCTGCTAGCGTGTCACAGAGTGTATCGCCATCGATCTCCACCAGCGTGTCACAGAGTGTATCGGTATCCACGTTCACAAGTCCATCGGCAAGTGTCTCGCACTCCACCTCTGCTAGCGTGTCACAGAGTGTATCGCCATCTATCTCCACCACCGCGTCACAGAGTTTTTCACACTCCACGTCCACAAGTGTGTCGACAAGTTTCTCGGTCTCAACCTCAGCTAGCGTTTCACAGAGTGTATCACCATCGACCTCCGCATCAGTGTCAAAGAGCCTCTCGGTATCCAGGTCCACAAGTGTATCGGCAAGTGTCTCGGCCTCCACCTCTGCTAGCGTGTCTGAGAGTGTATCGCCATCAATCTCCACCAGCGTGTCACAGAGTGTCTCGGCATCCACGTCCACAAGTCTATCGGCAAGTGTCTCTGACTCCACCTCTGCTAGCGTGTCAACTAGTGTGTCGCCATCGATTTCCGCAAGCAAGTCGCAGAGTGTCTCCGCCTCCACGTCCACAAGTGTGTCGGCGAGTATGTCGGCCTCCACATCAGCTAGCGTGTCAGCCAGTGTGTCGCCATCGACATCCCCATCAGTGTCCCAGAGCGTCTCGCCATCCAGGTCCACCAGTGTATCGGCAAGTGTCTCGGATTCCACCACTGCTAGCGTGTTACAGAGTGTATCGCCATCGATCTCCACCAGCGTGTCACAGAGTGTATCGGTATCCACGTTCACAAGTCCATCGGGAAGTGTCTCGCACTCCACCTCTGCTAGCGTGTCACAGAGTGTATCGTCATCCATCTCCACCACCGCGTCACAGAGTTTTTCACACTCCACGTCCACAAGTGTGTCGACAAGTATCTCGGTCTCAACCTCAGCTAGCGTTTCACAGAGTGCATCACCATCGACCTCCGCATCAGTGTCAAAGAGCCTCTCGGTATCCAGGTCCACAAGTGTATCGGCAAGTGTCTCGGCCTACACCTCTACTAGCGTGTCTCAGAGTGTATCGCCATCAATCTCCACCAGCGTGTCACAGAGTGTCTCGGCATCCACGTCCGCAAGTCTATCGGCAAGTGTCTCTGACTCCACCTCCGCTAGCGTGTCAACTAGTGTGTCGCCATCGATTTCCGCAAGCAAGTCGCAGAGTGTCTCGGCCTCCACGTCCACAAGTGTGTCGGCGAGTATGTCGGCCTCCACATCAGCTAGCGTGTCAGCCAGTGTGTCGCCATCGACATCCCCATCAGTGTCCCAGAGCGTCTCGCCATCCACGTCCACCAGTATATCGGCAAGTGTCTCGGACTCCACCTCTGCTAGCGTGTCACAGAGTGTATCGCCATCGACCTCCACCAGCGTGTCACAGAGTGTCACGGCATCCACCTCCACAAGTCTATCGGCAAGTGTCTCTGACTCCACCTCTGCTAGCGTGTCAACTAGTGTGTCGCCATCGATTTCCGCAAGCAAGTCGCAGAGTGTCTCGGCCTCCACGTCCACAAGTGTGTCGGCGAGTATGTCGGCCTCCACATCAGCTAGCGTGTCAGCCAGTGTGTCGCCATCGACCTCCCCATCAGTGTCCCAGAGCGTCTCGCCATCCAGGTCCACCAGTGTATCGGCAAGTGTCTCGGACTCCACCTCTGCTAGCGTGTCACAGAGTGTATCGCCATCGATCTCCACCAGCGTGTCACAGAGTGTATCGGTATCCACGTTCACAAGTCCATCGGCAAGTGTCTCGCACTCCACCTCTGCTAGCGTGTCACAGAGTGTATCGCCATCCATCTCCACCACCGCGTCACAGAGTTTTTCACACTCCAGGTCCACAAGTGTGTCGACAAGTATCTCGGTCTCAACCTCAGCTAGCGTTTCACAGAGTGTATCACTATCGACCTCCGCATCAGTGTCAAAGAGCCTCTCGGTATCCAGGTCCACAAATGTATCGGCAAGTGTCTCGGCCTCCACCTCTGCTAGCGTGTCTCAGAGTGTATCTCCATCAATCTCCACCAGCGTGTCACAGAGTGTCTCGGCATCCACGTCCACAAGTCTATCGGCAAGTGTCTCTGACTCCACCTCTGCTAGCGTGTCAACTAGTGTGTCGCCATCGATTTCCGCAAGCAAGTGGCAGAGTGTCTCGCCCTCCACGTCCACAAGTGTGTCGGTGAGTATGTCGGCCTCCACATCAGCTAGCGTGTCAGCCAGTGTGTCGCCATCGACATCCCCATCAGTGTCCCAGAGCGTCTCGCCATCCACGTCCACCAGTGTATCGGCAAGTGTCTCGGACTCCACCTCTGCTAGCGTGTCACAGAGTGTATCGCCATCGATATCCACCAGCGTGTCACAGAGTGTATCGGTATCCACGTTCGCAAGTCCATCGGCAAGTGTCTCGGACTCCACCTCTGCTAGCGTGTCACAGAGTGTATCGCCATCGATCTCCACCAGCGTGTCACAGAGTGTATCGGTATCCACGTTCACAAGTCCATCGGCAAGTGTCGCGCACTCCACCTCTGCTAGCGTGTCACAGAGTGTATCGCCATCCATCTCCACCACCGCGTCACAGAGTGTATCGGTATCCACGTTCACAAGTCCATCGGCAAGTGTCTCGCACTCCACCTCTGCTAGCGTGTCACAGAGTGTATCGCCATCGACCTCCGCATCAGTGTCAAAGAGCCTCTCGGTATCCAGGTCCACAAGTGTATCGGCAAGTGTCTCGGCCTCCACCTCTGCTAGCGTGTCTCACAGTGTATCGCCATCAATCTCCACCAGCGTGTCACAGAGTGTCTCGGCATCCACGTCCACAAGTCTATCGGCAACTGTCTCTGACTCCACCTCTGCTAGCGTGTCAACTAGTGTGTCGCCATCGATTTCCGCAAGCAAGTCGCAGAGTGTCTCGGCCTCCACGTCCACAAGTGTGTCGGCGAGTATGTCGGCCTCCACATCAGCTAGCGTGTCAGCCAGTGTGTCGCCATCGAGTTCCCCATCAGTGTCCCAGAGCGTCTCGCCATCCAGGTCCACCAGTGTATCGGCAAGTGTCTCGGACTCCACCTCTGCTAGCGTGTCACAGAGTGTATCGCCATCGATATCCACCAGGGTGTCACAGAGTGTATCGGTATCCACGTTCGCAAGTCCATCGGCAAGTGTCTCGGACTCCACCTCTGCTAGCGTGTCACAGAGTGTATCGCCATCGATCTCCACCAGCGTGTCACAGAGTGTATCGGTATCCACGTTCACAAGTCCATCGGCAAGTGTCTCGCACTCCACCTCTGCTAGCGTGTCACAGAGTGTATCGCCATCCATCTCCACCACCGCGTCACAGAGTTTTTCACACTCCACGTCCACAAGTGTGTCGACAAGTTTCTCGGTCTCAACCTCAGCTAGCGTTTCACAGAGTGTATCACCATCGATCTCCGCATCAGTGTCAAAGAGCCTCTCGGTATCCAGGTCCACAAGTGTATCGGCAAGTGTCTCGGCCTCCACCTCTGCTAGCGTGTCTCACAGTGTATCGCCATCAATCTCCACCAGCGTGTCACAGAGTGTCACGGCATCCACCTCCACAAGTCTATCGGCAAGTGTCTCTGACTCCACCTCTGCTAGCGTGTCAACTAGTGTGTCGCCATCGATTTCCGCAAGCAAGTCGCAGAGTGTCTCGGCCTCCACGTCCACAAGTGTGTCGGCGCGTATGTCGGCCTCCACATCAGCTAGCGTGTCAGCCAATGTGTCGCCATCGACCTCCCCATCAGTGTCCGAGAGCGTCTCGCCATCCAGGTCCACCAGTGTATCGGCAAGTGTCTCGGACTCCACCTCTGCTAGCGTGTCACAGAGTGTATCGCCATCGATATCCACCAGGGTGTCACAGAGTGTATCGGTATCCACGTTCGCAAGTCCATCGGCAAGTGTCTCGGACTCCACCTCTGCTAGCGTGTCACAGAGTGTATCGCCATCGATCTCCACCAGCGTGTCACAGAGTGTATCGGTATCCACGTTCACAAGTCCATCGGCAAGTGTCTCGCACTCCACCTCTGCTAGCGTGTCACAGAGTGTATCGCCATCCATCTCCACCACCGCGTCACAGAGTTTTTCACACTCCACGTCCACAAGTGTGTCGACAAGTTTCTCGGTCTCAACCTCAGCTAGCGTTTCACAGAGTGTATCACCATCGACCTCCGCATCTGTGTCAAAGAGCCTCTCGGTATCCAGGTCCACAAGTGTATCGGCAAGTGTCTCGGCCTCCACCTCTGCTAGCGTGTCTCACAGTGTATCGCCATCAATCTCCACCAGCGTGTCACAGAGTGTCTCGGCATCCACGTCCACAAGTCTATCGGCAACTGTCTCTGACTCCACCTCTGCTAGCGTGTCAACTAGTGTGTCGCCATCGATTTCCGCAAGCAAGTCGCAGAGTGTCTCGGCCTCCACGTCCACAAGTGTGTCGGCGAGTATGTCGTCCTCCACATCAGCTAGCGTGTCAGCCAGTGTGTCGCCATCGACCTCCCCATCAGTGTCCCAGAGCGTCTCACCATCCAGGTCCACCAGTGTATCGGCAAGTGTCTCGGACTCCACCTCTGCTAGCGTGTCACAGAGTGTATCACCATCGATCTCCACCAGCGTGTCACAGAGTGTATCGGTATCCACGTTCACAATTCCATCGGCAAGTGTCTCGGACTCCACCTCTGCTAGCGTGTCACAGAGTGTATCGCCATCCATCTCCACCACCGCGTCACAGAGTTTTTCACACTCCACGTCCACAAGTGTGTCGACAAGTATCTCGGTCTCAACCTCAGCTAGCGTTTCACAGAGTGTATCACCATCGACCTCCGCATCAGTGTCAAAGAGCCTCTCGGTATCCAGGTCCACAAGTGTATCGGCAAGTGTCTCGGCCTCCAACTCTGCTAGCGTGTCACAAAGTGTATCGCCATCAATCTCCACCAGCGTGTCACAGAGTGTCTCGGCATCCACGTCCACAAGTGTATCGGCAAGTGTCTCTGACTCAACCTCTGCTAGCGTGTCAACTAGTGTGTCGCCATCGATTTCCGCAAGCAAGTCGCAGAGTGTCTCGGCCTCCACGTCCACAAGTGTGTCGGCGAGTATGTCGGCCTCCACATCAGCTAGCGTGTCAGCCAGTGTGTCGCCATCGACATCCCCATCAGTGTCCCAGAGCGTCTCGCCATCCACGTCCACCAGTATATCGGCAAGTGTCTCGGACTCCACCTCTGCTAGCGTGTCACAGAGTGTATCGCCATCGACCTCCACCAGCGTGTCACAGAGTGTATCGCCATCGACCTCCGCATCAGTGTCAAAGAGCCTCTCGGTATCCAGGTCCACAAGTGTATCGGCAAGTGTCTCGGCCTCCAACTCTGCTAGCGTGTCACAAAGTGTATCGCCATCAATCTCCACCAGCGTGTCACAGAGTGTCTCGGCATCCACGTCCACAAGTGTATCGGCAAGTGTCTCTGACTCAACCTCTGCTAGCGTGTCAACTAGTGTGTCGCCATCGATTTCCGCAAGCAAGTCGCAGAGTGTCTCGGCCTCCACGTCCACAAGTGTGTCGGCGAGTATGTCGGCCTCCACATCAGCTAGCGTGTCAGCCAGTGTGTCGCCATCGACCTCCCCATCAGTGTCCCAGAGCGTCTCGCCATCCAGGTCCACCAGTGTATCGGCAAGTGTCTCGGACTCCACCTCTGCTAGCGTGTCACAGAGGGTATCGCCATCGATATCCACCAGGGTGTCACAGAGTGTATCGGTATCCACGTTCGCAAGTCCATCGGCAAGTGTCTCGGACTCCACCTCTGCTAGCGTGTCACAGAGTGTATCGCCATCGATCTCCACCAGCGTGTCACAGAGTGTATCGGTATCCACGTTCACAAGTCCATCGGCAAGTGTCTCGCACTCCACCTCTGCTAGCGTGTCACAGAGTGTATCGCCATCCATCTCCACCACCGCGTCACAGAGTTTTTCACACTCCACGTCCACAAATGTGTCGACAAGTATCTCGGTCTCAACCTCAGCTAGCGTTTCACAGAGTGTATCACTATCGACCTCCGCATCAGTGTCAAAGAGCCTCTCGGTATCCAGGTCCACAAATGTATCGGCAAGTGTCTCGGCCTCCACCTCTGCTAGCGTGTCTCAGAGTGTATCTCCATCAATCTCCACCAGCGTGTCACAGAGTGTCTCGGCATCCACGTCCACAAGTCTATCGGCAAGTGTCTCTGACTCCACCTCTGCTAGCGTGTCAACTAGTGTGTCGCCATCGATTTCCGCAAGCAAGTGGCAGAGTGTCTCGGCCTCCACGTCCACAAGTGTGTCGGTGAGTATGTCGGCCTCCACATCAGCTAGCGTGTCAGCCAGTGTGTCGCCATCGACATCCCCATCAGTGTCCCAGAGCGTCTCGCCATCCACGTCCACCAGTGTATCGGCAAGTGTCTCGGACTCCACCTCTGCTAGCGTGTCACAGAGTGTATCGCCATCGATATCCACCAGCGTGTCACAGAGTGTATCGGTATCCACGTTCGCAAGTCCATCGGCAAGTGTCTCGGACTCCACCTCTGCTAGCGTGTCACAGAGTGTATCGCCATCGATCTCCACCAGCGTGTCACAGAGTGTATCGGTATCCACGTTCACAAGTCCATCGGCAAGTGTCTCGGACTCCATCTCTGCTAGCGTGTCACAGAGTGTATCGCCAGCCATCTCCACCACCGCGTCACAGAGTTTTTCACACTCCACGTCCACAAGTGTGTCGACAAGTATCTCGGTCTCAACCTCAGCTAGCGTTTCACAGAGTGTATCACCATCGACCTCCGCATCAGTGTCAAAGAGCCTCTCGGTATCCAGGTCCACAAGTGTATCGGCAAGTGTCTCGGCCTCCAACTCTGCTAGCGTGTCACAAAGTGTATCGCCATCAATCTCCACCAGCGTGTCACAGAGTGTCTCGGCATCCACGTCCACAAGTGTATCGGCAAGTGTCTCTGACTCAACCTCTGCTAGCGTGTCAACTAGTGTGTCGCCATCGATTTCCGCAAGCAAGTCGCAGAGTGTCTCGGCCTCCACGTCCACAAGTGTGTCGGCGAGTATGTCGGCCTCCACATCAGCTAGCGTGTCAGCCAGTGTGTCGCCATCGACATCCCCATCAGTGTCCCAGAGCGTCTCGCCATCCACGTCCACCAGTATATCGGCAAGTGTCTCGGACTCCACCTCTGCTAGCGTGTCACAGAGTGTATCGCCATCGACCTCCACCAGCGTGTCACAGAGTGTATCGCCATCGACCTCCGCATCAGTGTCAAAGAGCCTCTCGGTATCCAGGTCCACAAGTGTATCGGCAAGTGTCTCGGCCTCCAACTCTGCTAGCGTGTCACAAAGTGTATCGCCATCAATCTCCACCAGCGTGTCACAGAGTGTCTCGGCATCCACGTCCACAAGTGTATCGGCAAGTGTCTCTGACTCAACCTCTGCTAGCGTGTCAACTAGTGTGTCGCCATCGATTTCCGCAAGCAAGTCGCAGAGTGTCTCGGCCTCCACGTCCACAAGTGTGTCGGCGAGTATGTCGGCCTCCACATCAGCTAGCGTGTCAGCCAGTGTGTCGCCATCGACCTCCCCATCAGTGTCCCAGAGCGTCTCGCCATCCAGGTCCACCAGTGTATCGGCAAGTGTCTCGGACTCCACCTCTGCTAGCGTGTCACAGAGGGTATCGCCATCGATATCCACCAGGGTGTCACAGAGTGTATCGGTATCCACGTTCGCAAGTCCATCGGCAAGTGTCTCGGACTCCACCTCTGCTAGCGTGTCACAGAGTGTATCGCCATCGATCTCCACCAGCGTGTCACAGAGTGTATCGGTATCCACGTTCACAAGTCCATCGGCAAGTGTCTCGCACTCCACCTCTGCTAGCGTGTCACAGAGTGTATCGCCATCCATCTCCACCACCGCGTCACAGAGTTTTTCACACTCCACGTCCACAAATGTGTCGACAAGTATCTCGGTCTCAACCTCAGCTAGCGTTTCACAGAGTGTATCACTATCGACCTCCGCATCAGTGTCAAAGAGCCTCTCGGTATCCAGGTCCACAAGTGTATCGGCAAGTGTCTCGGCCTCCAACTCTGCTAGCGTGTCACAAAGTGTATCGCCATCAATCTCCACCAGCGTGTCACAGAGTGTCTCGGCATCCACGTCCACAAGTCTATCGGCAAGTGTCTCTGACTCCACCTCTGCTAGCGTGTCAACTAGTGTGTCGCCATCAATTACCGCAAGCAAGTCGCAGAGTGTCTCGGCCTCCACGTCCACAAGTGTGTCGGCGAGTATGTCGCCCTCCACATCAGCTAGCGTGTCAGCCAGTGTGTCGCCATCGACATCCCCATCAGTGTCCCAGAGCGTCTCGCCATCCACGTCCACCAGTGTATCGGCAAGTGTCTCGGACTCCACCTCTGCTAGCGTCTCACAGAGTGTATCGCCATCGACCTCCACCAGCGTGTCACAGAGTGTATCGCCATCGACCTCCGCATCAGTGTCAAAGAGCCTCTCGGTATCCAGGTCCACAAGTGTATCGGCAAGTGTCTCGGCCTCCACCTCTGCTAGCGTGTCTCAGAGTGTATCGCCATCAATCTCCACCAGCGTGTCACAGAGTGTCTCGGCATCCACGTCCACAAGTCTATCGGCAAGTGTCTCTGACTCCACCTCTGCTAGCGTGTCAACTAGTGTGTCGCCATCAATTACCGCAAGCAAGTCGCAGAGTGTCTCGGCCTCCACGTCCACAAGTGTGTCGGCGAGTATGTCGCCCTCCACATCAGCTAGCGTGTCAGCCAGTGTGTCGCCATCGACATCCCCATCAGTGTCCCAGAGCGTCTCGCCATCCACGTCCACCAGTGTATCGGCAAGTGTCTCGGACTCCACCTCTGCTAGCGTCTCACAGAGTGTATCGCCATCGACCTCCACCAGCGTGTCACAGAGTGTATCGCCATCGATATCCACCAGTGTGTCACAGAGTGTATCGGTATCGACGTTCGGAAGTCCATCGGCAAGTGTCTCGGACTCCACCTCTGCTAGCGTGTCACAGAGTGTATCGCCATCGATCTCCACCAGCGTGTCACAGAGTGTATCGGTATCCACGTTCACAAGTCCATCGGCAAGTGTCTCCCACGCCACCTCTGCTAGCGTGTCACAGAGTGTATCGCCATCCATCTCCACCACCGCGTCACAGAGTTTTTCACACTCCACGTCCACAAGTGTGTCGACAAGTATCTCGGTCTCAACCTCAGCTAGCGTTTCACAGAGTGTATCACTATCGACCTCCGCATCAGTGTCAAAGAGCCTCTCGGTATCCAGGTCCACAAGGGTATCGGCAAGTGTCTCGGCCTCCACCTCTGCTAGCGTATCTCAGAGTGTATCGCCATCAATCTCCACCAGCGTGTCACAGAGTGTCTCGGCATCCACGTCCACAAGTCTATCGGCAAGTGTCTCTGACTCCACCTCTGCTAGCGTGTCAACTAGTGTGTCGCCATCGATTTCCGCAAGCAAGTCGCAGAGTGTCTCGGCCTCCACGTCCACAAGTGTGTCGGCGAGTATGTCGGCCTCCACATCAGCTAGCGTGTCAGCCAGTGTATCGCCATCGACCTCCCCATCAGTGTCCCAGAGCGTCTCGCCATCCAGGTCCACCAGTGTATCGGCAAGTGTCTCGGACTCCACCTCTGCTAGCGTGTCACAGAGTGTATCGCCATCGATCTCCACCAGCGTGTCACAGAGTGTATCGGTATCCACGTTCACAAGTCCATCGGCAAGTGTCTCGGACTCCATCTCTGCTAGCGTGTCACAGAGTGTATCGCCAGCCATCTCCACCACCGCGTCACAGCGTTTTTCACACTCCACGTCCACAAGTGTGTCGACAAGTATCTCGGTCTCAACCTCAGCTAGCGTTTCACAGAGTGTATCACCATCGACTTCCGCATCAGTGTCAAAGAGCCTCTCGGTATCCAGGTCCACAAGTGTATCGGCAAGTGTCTCGGCCTCCACCTCTGCTAGCGTGTCTCAGAGTGTATCGCCATCGATATCCACCAGCGTGTCACAGAGTGTATCGGTATCCACGTTCGCAAGTCCATCGGCAAGTGTCTCGGACTCCACCTCTGCTAGCGTGTCACAGAGTGTATCGCCATCGATCTCCACCAGCGTGTCACAGAGTGTATCGGTATCCACGTTCACAAGTCCATCGGCAAGTGTCTCGCACTCCACCTCTGCTAGCGTGTCACAGAGTGTATCGCCATCCATCTCCACCACCGCGTCACAGAGTTTTTCACACTCCACGTCCACAAGTGTGTCGACATGTTTCTCGGTCTCAACCTCAGCTAGCGTTTCACAGAGTGTATCACCATCGACCTCCGCATCAGTGTCAAAGAGCCTCTCGGTATCCAGGTCCACAAGTGTATCGGCAAGTGTCTCGGCCTCCACCTCTGCTAGCGTGTCTCACAGTGTATCGCCATCAATCTCCACCAGCGTGTCACAGAGTGTCTCGGCATCTACGTCCACAAGTCTATCGGCAACTGTCTCTGACTCCACCTCTGCTAGCGTGTCAACTAGTGTGTCGCCATCGATTTCTGCAAGCAAGTCGCAGAGTGTCTCGGCCTCCACGTCCACAAGTGTGTCGGCGAGTATGTCGGCCTCCACATCAGCTAGCGTGTCAGCCATTGTGTCGCCATCGACATCCCCATCAGTGTCCCAGAGCATCTCGCCATCCAGGTCCACCAGTGTATCGGCAAGTGTCTCGGACTCCACCTCTGCTAGCGTGTCACAGAGTGTATCGCCATCGATCTCCACCAGGGTGTCACAGAGTGTATCGGTATCCACGTTCACAAGTCCATCGGCAAGTGTCTCGGACTCCACCTCTGCTAGCGTGTCACAGAGTGTATCGCCATCCATCTCCACCACCGCGTCACAGAGTTTTTCACACTCCACGTCCACAAGTGTGTCGACAAGTATCTCGGTCTCAACCTCAGCTAGCGTTTCACAGAGTGTATCACCATCGACCTCCACCAGCGTGTCACAGAGTGTATCGCCATCGATATCCACCAGCGTGTCACAGAGTGTATCGGTATCCACGTTCGCAAGTCCATCGGCAAGTGTCTCGGACTCCACCTCTGCTAGCGTGTTACAGAGTGTATCGCCATCGATCTCCACGAGCGTGTCACAGAGTGTATCGGTATCCACGTTCACAAGTCCATCGGCAAGTGTCTCGCACTCCACCTCTGCTAGCGTGTCACAGAGTGTATCGCCATCCATCTCCACCACCGCGTCACAGAGTTTTTCACACTCCACGTCCACAAGTGTGTCGACAAGTTTCTCGGTCTCAACCTCAGCTAGCGTTTCACAGAGTGTATCACCATCGACCTCCGCATCAGTGTCAAAGAGCCTCTCGGTATCCAGGTCCACAAGTGTATCGGCAAGTGTCTCGGCCTCCACCTCTGCTAGCGTGTCTCACAGTGTATCGCCATCAATCTCCACCAGCGTGTCACAGAGTGTCTCGGCATCCACGTCCACAAGTCTATCGGCAAGTGTCTCTGACTCCACCTCTGCTAGCGTGTCAACTAGTGTGTCGCCATCGATTTCCGCAAGCAAGTCGCAGAGTGTCTCGGCCTCCACGTCCACAAGTGTGTCGGCGAGTATGTCGGCCTCCACATCAGCTAGCGTGTCAGCCAGTGTGTTGCCATCGACCTCCCCATCAGTGTCCCAGAGCGTCTCGCCATCCAGGTCCACCAGTGTATCGGCAAGTGTCTCGGATTCCACCTCTGCTAGCGTGTCACAGAGTGTATCGCCATCGATCTCCACCAGCGTGTCACAGAGTGTATCGGTATCCACGTTCACAAGTCCATCGGCAAGTGTCTCGGACTCCACCTCTGCTAGCGTGTCACAGAGTGTATCGCCATCCATCTCCACCACCGCGTCACAGAGTTTTTCACACTCCACGTCCACAAGTGTGTCGACAAGTATCTCGGTCTCAACCTCAGCTAGCGTTTCACAGAGTGTATCACCATCGACCTCCGCATCAGTGTCAAAGAGCCTCTCGGTATCCAGGTCCACCAGTGTATCGGCAAGTGTCTCGGACTCCACCTCTGCAAGCGTCTCACGGAGTGTATCGCCATCGACCTCCACCAGCGTGTCACAGAGTGTATCGCCATCGATATCCACCAGCGTGTCACAGAGTGTATCGGTATCCACGTTCGCAAGTCCATCGGCAAGTGTCTCGGACTCCACCTCTGCTAGCGTGTCACAGAGTGTATCGCCATCGATCTCCACCAGCGTGTCACAGAGTGTATCGGTATCCACGTTCACAAGTCCATCGGCAAGTGACTCGGACTCCAACTCTGCTAGCGTGTCACAGAGTGTATCGCCATCCATCTCCACCACCGCGTCACAGAGTTTTTCACACTCCACGTCCACAAGTGTGTCGACAAGTATCTCGGTCTCAACCTCAGCTAGCGTTTCACAGAGTGTATCACCATCGACCTCGGCATCAGTGTCAAAGACCCTCTCGGTATCCAGGTCCACAAGTGTATCGGCAAGTGTCTCGGCCTCCACCTCTGCTAGCGTGTCTCAGAGTGTATCGACATCAATCTCCACCAGCGTGTCACAGAGTGTCTCGGCATCCACGTCCGCAAGTCTATCGGCAAGTGTCTCTGACTCCACCTCTGCTAGCGTGTCAACTAGTGTGTCGCCATCGATTTCCGCAAGCAAGTCGCAGAGTGTCTCGGCCTCCACGTCCACAAGTGTGTCGGCGAGTATGTCGGCCTCCATATCAGCTGGCGTGTCAGCCAGTGTGTCGCCATCGACATCCCCATCAGTATCCCATAGCGTCTCGCCATCCACGTCCACCAGTGTATCGGCAAGAGACTCGGACTCCACCTCTGCTAGCGTGTCACAGAGTGTATCGCCATCGACCTCCACCAGCGTGTCACAGAGTGTATCGCCATCGATATCCACCACCGTGTCACAGAGTGTATCGGTATCCACGTTCGCAAGTCCATCGGCAAGTGTCTCGGCCTCCACCTCTGCTAGCGTGTCACAGAGTGTATCGCCATCGATCTCCACCAGCGTGTCACAGAGTGTATCGGTATCCACGTTCACAAGTCCATCGGCAAGTGTCTCGCACTCCACCTCTGCTAGCGTGTCACAGAGTGTATCGCCATCTATCTCCACCACCGCGTCACAGAGTTTTTCACACTCCACGTCCACAAGTGTGTCGACAAGTTTCTCGGTCTCAACCTCAGCTAGCGTTTCACAGAGTGTATCACCATCGACCTCCGCATCAGTGTCAAAGAGCCTCTCGGTATCCAGGTCCACAAGTGTATCGGCAAGTGTCTCGGCCTCCACCTCTGCTAGCGTGTCTGAGAGTGTATCGCCATCAATCTCCACCAGCGTGTCACAGAGTGTCTCGGCATCCACGTCCACAAGTCTATCGGCAAGTGTCTCTGACTCCACCTCTGCTAGCGTGTCAACTAGTGTGTCGCCATCGATTTCCGCAAGCAAGTCGCAGAGTGTCTCCGCCTCCACGTCCACAAGTGTGTCGGCGAGTATGTCGGCCTCCACATCAGCTAGCGTGTCAGCCAGTGTGTCGCCATCGACATCCCCATCAGTGTCCCAGAGCGTCTCGCCATCCAGGTCCACCAGTGTATCGGCAAGTGTCTCGGATTCCACCACTGCTAGCGTGTTACAGAGTGTATCGCCATCGATCTCCACCAGCGTGTCACAGAGTGTATCGGTATCCACGTTCACAAGTCCATCGGGAAGTGTCTCGCACTCCACCTCTGCTAGCGTGTCACAGAGTGTATCGTCATCCATCTCCACCACCGCGTCACAGAGTTTTTCACACTCCACGTCCACAAGTGTGTCGACAAGTATCTCGGTCTCAACCTCAGCTAGCGTTTCACAGAGTGCATCACCATCGACCTCCGCATCAGTGTCAAAGAGCCTCTCGGTATCCAGGTCCACAAGTGTATCGGCAAGTGTCTCGGCCTACACCTCTACTAGCGTGTCTCAGAGTGTATCGCCATCAATCTCCACCAGCGTGTCACAGAGTGTCTCGGCATCCACGTCCGCAAGTCTATCGGCAAGTGTCTCTGACTCCACCTCCGCTAGCGTGTCAACTAGTGTGTCGCCATCGATTTCCGCAAGCAAGTCGCAGAGTGTCTCGGCCTCCACGTCCACAAGTGTGTCGGCGAGTATGTCGGCCTCCACATCAGCTAGCGTGTCAGCCAGTGTGTCGCCATCGACATCCCCATCAGTGTCCCAGAGCGTCTCGCCATCCACGTCCACCAGTATATCGGCAAGTGTCTCGGACTCCACCTCTGCTAGCGTGTCACAGAGTGTATCGCCATCGACCTCCACCAGCGTGTCACAGAGTGTCACGGCATCCACCTCCACAAGTCTATCGGCAAGTGTCTCTGACTCCACCTCTGCTAGCGTGTCAACTAGTGTGTCGCCATCGATTTCCGCAAGCAAGTCGCAGAGTGTCTCGGCCTCCACGTCCACAAGTGTGTCGGCGAGTATGTCGGCCTCCACATCAGCTAGCGTGTCAGCCAGTGTGTCGCCATCGACCTCCCCATCAGTGTCCCAGAGCGTCTCGCCATCCAGGTCCACCAGTGTATCGGCAAGTGTCTCGGACTCCACCTCTGCTAGCGTGTCACAGAGTGTATCGCCATCGATCTCCACCAGCGTGTCACAGAGTGTATCGGTATCCACGTTCACAAGTCCATCGGCAAGTGTCTCGCACTCCACCTCTGCTAGCGTGTCACAGAGTGTATCGCCATCCATCTCCACCACCGCGTCACAGAGTTTTTCACACTCCAGGTCCACAAGTGTGTCGACAAGTATCTCGGTCTCAACCTCAGCTAGCGTTTCACAGAGTGTATCACTATCGACCTCCGCATCAGTGTCAAAGAGCCTCTCGGTATCCAGGTCCACAAATGTATCGGCAAGTGTCTCGGCCTCCACCTCTGCTAGCGTGTCTCAGAGTGTATCTCCATCAATCTCCACCAGCGTGTCACAGAGTGTCTCGGCATCCACGTCCACAAGTCTATCGGCAAGTGTCTCTGACTCCACCTCTGCTAGCGTGTCAACTAGTGTGTCGCCATCGATTTCCGCAAGCAAGTGGCAGAGTGTCTCGCCCTCCACGTCCACAAGTGTGTCGGTGAGTATGTCGGCCTCCACATCAGCTAGCGTGTCAGCCAGTGTGTCGCCATCGACATCCCCATCAGTGTCCCAGAGCGTCTCGCCATCCACGTCCACCAGTGTATCGGCAAGTGTCTCGGACTCCACCTCTGCTAGCGTGTCACAGAGTGTATCGCCATCGATATCCACCAGCGTGTCACAGAGTGTATCGGTATCCACGTTCGCAAGTCCATCGGCAAGTGTCTCGGACTCCACCTCTGCTAGCGTGTCACAGAGTGTATCGCCATCGATCTCCACCAGCGTGTCACAGAGTGTATCGGTATCCACGTTCACAAGTCCATCGGCAAGTGTCGCGCACTCCACCTCTGCTAGCGTGTCACAGAGTGTATCGCCATCCATCTCCACCACCGCGTCACAGAGTGTATCGGTATCCACGTTCACAAGTCCATCGGCAAGTGTCTCGCACTCCACCTCTGCTAGCGTGTCACAGAGTGTATCGCCATCGACCTCCGCATCAGTGTCAAAGAGCCTCTCGGTATCCAGGTCCACAAGTGTATCGGCAAGTGTCTCGGCCTCCACCTCTGCTAGCGTGTCTCACAGTGTATCGCCATCAATCTCCACCAGCGTGTCACAGAGTGTCTCGGCATCCACGTCCACAAGTCTATCGGCAACTGTCTCTGACTCCACCTCTGCTAGCGTGTCAACTAGTGTGTCCGCCATCGATTTCCGCAAGCAAGTCGCAGAGTGTCTCGGCCTCCACGTCCACAAGTGTGTCGGCGAGTATGTCGGCCTCCACATCAGCTAGCGTGTCAGCCAGTGTGTCGCCATCGAGTTCCCCATCAGTGTCCCAGAGCGTCTCGCCATCCAGGTCCACCAGTGTATCGGCAAGTGTCTCGGACTCCACCTCTGCTAGCGTGTCACAGAGTGTATCGCCATCGATATCCACCAGGGTGTCACAGAGTGTATCGGTATCCACGTTCGCAAGTCCATCGGCAAGTGTCTCGGACTCCACCTCTGCTAGCGTGTCACAGAGTGTATCGCCATCGATCTCCACCAGCGTGTCACAGAGTGTATCGGTATCCACGTTCACAAGTCCATCGGCAAGTGTCTCGCACTCCACCTCTGCTAGCGTGTCACAGAGTGTATCGCCATCCATCTCCACCACCGCGTCACAGAGTTTTTCACACTCCACGTCCACAAGTGTGTCGACAAGTTTCTCGGTCTCAACCTCAGCTAGCGTTTCACAGAGTGTATCACCATCGATCTCCGCATCAGTGTCAAAGAGCCTCTCGGTATCCAGGTCCACAAGTGTATCGGCAAGTGTCTCGGCCTCCACCTCTGCTAGCGTGTCTCACAGTGTATCGCCATCAATCTCCACCAGCGTGTCACAGAGTGTCACGGCATCCACCTCCACAAGTCTATCGGCAAGTGTCTCTGACTCCACCTCTGCTAGCGTGTCAACTAGTGTGTCGCCATCGATTTCCGCAAGCAAGTCGCAGAGTGTCTCGGCCTCCACGTCCACAAGTGTGTCGGCGCGTATGTCGGCCTCCACATCAGCTAGCGTGTCAGCCAATGTGTCGCCATCGACCTCCCCATCAGTGTCCGAGAGCGTCTCGCCATCCAGGTCCACCAGTGTATCGGCAAGTGTCTCGGACTCCACCTCTGCTAGCGTGTCACAGAGTGTATCGCCATCGATATCCACCAGGGTGTCACAGAGTGTATCGGTATCCACGTTCGCAAGTCCATCGGCAAGTGTCTCGGACTCCACCTCTGCTAGCGTGTCACAGAGTGTATCGCCATCGATCTCCACCAGCGTGTCACAGAGTGTATCGGTATCCACGTTCACAAGTCCATCGGCAAGTGTCTCGCACTCCACCTCTGCTAGCGTGTCACAGAGTGTATCGCCATCCATCTCCACCACCGCGTCACAGAGTTTTTCACACTCCACGTCCACAAGTGTGTCGACAAGTTTCTCGGTCTCAACCTCAGCTAGCGTTTCACAGAGTGTATCACCATCGACCTCCGCATCTGTGTCAAAGAGCCTCTCGGTATCCAGGTCCACAAGTGTATCGGCAAGTGTCTCGGCCTCCACCTCTGCTAGCGTGTCTCACAGTGTATCGCCATCAATCTCCACCAGCGTGTCACAGAGTGTCTCGGCATCCACGTCCACAAGTCTATCGGCAACTGTCTCTGACTCCACCTCTGCTAGCGTGTCAACTAGTGTGTCGCCATCGATTTCCGCAAGCAAGTCGCAGAGTGTCTCGGCCTCCACGTCCACAAGTGTGTCGGCGAGTATGTCGTCCTCCACATCAGCTAGCGTGTCAGCCAGTGTGTCGCCATCGACCTCCCCATCAGTGTCCCAGAGCGTCTCACCATCCAGGTCCACCAGTGTATCGGCAAGTGTCTCGGACTCCACCTCTGCTAGCGTGTCACAGAGTGTATCACCATCGATCTCCACCAGCGTGTCACAGAGTGTATCGGTATCCACGTTCACAATTCCATCGGCAAGTGTCTCGGACTCCACCTCTGCTAGCGTGTCACAGAGTGTATCGCCATCCATCTCCACCACCGCGTCACAGAGTTTTTCACACTCCACGTCCACAAGTGTGTCGACAAGTATCTCGGTCTCAACCTCAGCTAGCGTTTCACAGAGTGTATCACCATCGACCTCCGCATCAGTGTCAAAGAGCCTCTCGGTATCCAGGTCCACAAGTGTATCGGCAAGTGTCTCGGCCTCCAACTCTGCTAGCGTGTCACAAAGTGTATCGCCATCAATCTCCACCAGCGTGTCACAGAGTGTCTCGGCATCCACGTCCACAAGTGTATCGGCAAGTGTCTCTGACTCAACCTCTGCTAGCGTGTCAACTAGTGTGTCGCCATCGATTTCCGCAAGCAAGTCGCAGAGTGTCTCGGCCTCCACGTCCACAAGTGTGTCGGCGAGTATGTCGGCCTCCACATCAGCTAGCGTGTCAGCCAGTGTGTCGCCATCGACATCCCCATCAGTGTCCCAGAGCGTCTCGCCATCCACGTCCACCAGTATATCGGCAAGTGTCTCGGACTCCACCTCTGCTAGCGTGTCACAGAGTGTATCGCCATCGACCTCCACCAGCGTGTCACAGAGTGTATCGCCATCGACCTCCGCATCAGTGTCAAAGAGCCTCTCGGTATCCAGGTCCACAAGTGTATCGGCAAGTGTCTCGGCCTCCACCTCTGCTAGCGTGTCACAGAGTGTATCGCCATCAATCTCCACCAGCGTGTCACAGAGTGTCTCGGCATCCACCGTCCACAAGTCTATCGGCAAGTGTCTCTGACTCAACCTCTGCTAGCGTGTCAACTAGTGTGTCGCCATCGATTTCCGCAAGCAAGTCGCAGAGTGTCTCGGCCTCCACGTCCACAAGTGTGTCGGCGAGTATGTCGGCCTCCACATCAGCTAGCGTGTCAGCCAGTGTGTCGCCATCGACATCCCCATCAGTGTCCCGAGAGCGTCTCGCCATCCAGGTCCACCAGTGTATCGGCAAGTGTCTCGGACTCCACCTCTGCTAGCGTGTCACAGAGGGTATCGCCATCGATATCCACCAGGGTGTCACAGAGTGTATCGGTATCCACGTTCGCAAGTCCATCGGCAAGTGTCTCGGACTCCACCTCTGCTAGCGTGTCACAGAGTGTATCGCCATCGATCTCCACCAGCGTGTCACAGAGTGTATCGGTATCCACGTTCACAAGTCCATCGGCAAGTGTCTCGCACTCCACCTCTGCTAGCGTGTCACAGAGTGTATCGCCATCCATCTCCACCACCGCGTCACAGAGTTTTTCACACTCCACGTCCACAAATGTGTCGACAAGTATCTCGGTCTCAACCTCAGCTAGCGTTTCACAGAGTGTATCACTATCGACCTCCGCATCAGTGTCAAAGAGCCTCTCGGTATCCAGGTCCACAAATGTATCGGCAAGTGTCTCGGCCTCCACCTCTGCTAGCGTGTCTCAGAGTGTATCTCCATCAATCTCCACCAGCGTGTCACAGAGTGTCTCGGCATCCACGTCCACAAGTCTATCGGCAAGTGTCTCTGACTCCACCTCTGCTAGCGTGTCAACTAGTGTGTCGCCATCGATTTCCGCAAGCAAGTGGCAGAGTGTCTCGGCCTCCACGTCCACAAGTGTGTCGGTGAGTATGTCGGCCTCCACATCAGCTAGCGTGTCAGCCAGTGTGTCGCCATCGACATCCCCATCAGTGTCCCAGAGCGTCTCGCCATCCACGTCCACCAGTGTATCGGCAAGTGTCTCGGACTCCACCTCTGCTAGCGTGTCACAGAGTGTATCGCCATCGATATCCACCAGCGTGTCACAGAGTGTATCGGTATCCACGTTCGCAAGTCCATCGGCAAGTGTCTCGGACTCCACCTCTGCTAGCGTGTCACAGAGTGTATCGCCATCGATCTCCACCAGCGTGTCACAGAGTGTATCGGTATCCACGTTCACAAGTCCATCGGCAAGTGTCTCGGACTCCATCTCTGCTAGCGTGTCACAGAGTGTATCGCCAGCCATCTCCACCACCGCGTCACAGAGTTTTTCACACTCCACGTCCACAAGTGTGTCGACAAGTATCTCGGTCTCAACCTCAGCTAGCGTTTCACAGAGTGTATCACCATCGACTTCCGCATCAGTGTCAAAGAGCCTCTCGGTATCCAGGTCCACAAGTGTATCGGCAAGTGTCTCGGCCTCCACCTCTGCTAGCGTGTCTCAGAGTGTATCGCCATCAATCTCCACCAGCGTGTCACAGAGTGTCTCGGCATCCACGTCCACAAGTCTATCGGCAAGTGTCTCTGACTCCACCTCTGCTAGCGTGTCAACTAGTGTGTCGCCATCAATTACCGCAAGCAAGTCGCAGAGTGTCTCGGCCTCCACGTCCACAAGTGTGTCGGCGAGTATGTCGCCCTCCACATCAGCTAGCGTGTCAGCCAGTGTGTCGCCATCGACATCCCCATCAGTGTCCCAGAGCGTCTCGCCATCCACGTCCACCAGTGTATCGGCAAGTGTCTCGGACTCCACCTCTGCTAGCGTCTCACAGAGTGTATCGCCATCGACCTCCACCAGCGTGTCACAGAGTGTATCGCCATCGATATCCACCAGTGTGTCACAGAGTGTATCGGTATCGACGTTCGGAAGTCCATCGGCAAGTGTCTCGGACTCCACCTCTGCTAGCGTGTCACAGAGTGTATCGCCATCGATCTCCACCAGCGTGTCACAGAGTGTATCGGTATCCACGTTCACAAGTCCATCGGCAAGTGTCTCCCACGCCACCTCTGCTAGCGTGTCACAGAGTGTATCGCCATCCATCTCCACCACCGCGTCACAGAGTTTTTCACACTCCACGTCCACAAGTGTGTCGACAAGTATCTCGGTCTCAACCTCAGCTAGCGTTTCACAGAGTGTATCACTATCGACCTCCGCATCAGTGTCAAAGAGCCTCTCGGTATCCAGGTCCACAAGGGTATCGGCAAGTGTCTCGGCCTCCACCTCTGCTAGCGTATCTCAGAGTGTATCGCCATCAATCTCCACCAGCGTGTCACAGAGTGTCTCGGCATCCACGTCCACAAGTCTATCGGCAAGTGTCTCTGACTCCACCTCTGCTAGCGTGTCAACTAGTGTGTCGCCATCGATTTCCGCAAGCAAGTCGCAGAGTGTCTCGGCCTCCACGTCCACAAGTGTGTCGGCGAGTATGTCGGCCTCCACATCAGCTAGCGTGTCAGCCAGTGTATCGCCATCGACCTCCCCATCAGTGTCCCAGAGCGTCTCGCCATCCAGGTCCACCAGTGTATCGGCAAGTGTCTCGGACTCCACCTCTGCTAGCGTGTCACAGAGTGTATCGCCATCGATCTCCACCAGCGTGTCACAGAGTGTATCGGTATCCACGTTCACAAGTCCATCGGCAAGTGTCTCGGACTCCATCTCTGCTAGCGTGTCACAGAGTGTATCGCCAGCCATCTCCACCACCGCGTCACAGCGTTTTTCACACTCCACGTCCACAAGTGTGTCGACAAGTATCTCGGTCTCAACCTCAGCTAGCGTTTCACAGAGTGTATCACCATCGACTTCCGCATCAGTGTCAAAGAGCCTCTCGGTATCCAGGTCCACAAGTGTATCGGCAAGTGTCTCGGCCTCCACCTCTGCTAGCGTGTCTCAGAGTGTATCGCCATCGATATCCACCAGCGTGTCACAGAGTGTATCGGTATCCACGTTCGCAAGTCCATCGGCAAGTGTCTCGGACTCCACCTCTGCTAGCGTGTCACAGAGTGTATCGCCATCGATCTCCACCAGCGTGTCACAGAGTGTATCGGTATCCACGTTCACAAGTCCATCGGCAAGTGTCTCGCACTCCACCTCTGCTAGCGTGTCACAGAGTGTATCGCCATCCATCTCCACCACCGCGTCACAGAGTTTTTCACACTCCACGTCCACAAGTGTGTCGACATGTTTCTCGGTCTCAACCTCAGCTAGCGTTTCACAGAGTGTATCACCATCGACCTCCGCATCAGTGTCAAAGAGCCTCTCGGTATCCAGGTCCACAAGTGTATCGGCAAGTGTCTCGGCCTCCACCTCTGCTAGCGTGTCTCACAGTGTATCGCCATCAATCTCCACCAGCGTGTCACAGAGTGTCTCGGCATCTACGTCCACAAGTCTATCGGCAACTGTCTCTGACTCCACCTCTGCTAGCGTGTCAACTAGTGTGTCGCCATCGATTTCTGCAAGCAAGTCGCAGAGTGTCTCGGCCTCCACGTCCACAAGTGTGTCGGCGAGTATGTCGGCCTCCACATCAGCTAGCGTGTCAGCCATTGTGTCGCCATCGACATCCCCATCAGTGTCCCAGAGCATCTCGCCATCCAGGTCCACCAGTGTATCGGCAAGTGTCTCGGACTCCACCTCTGCTAGCGTGTCACAGAGTGTATCGCCATCGATCTCCACCAGGGTGTCACAGAGTGTATCGGTATCCACGTTCACAAGTCCATCGGCAAGTGTCTCGGACTCCACCTCTGCTAGCGTGTCACAGAGTGTATCGCCATCCATCTCCACCACCGCGTCACAGAGTTTTTCACACTCCACGTCCACAAGTGTGTCGACAAGTATCTCGGTCTCAACCTCAGCTAGCGTTTCACAGAGTGTATCACCATCGACCTCCACCAGCGTGTCACAGAGTGTATCGCCATCGATATCCACCAGCGTGTCACAGAGTGTATCGGTATCCACGTTCGCAAGTCCATCGGCAAGTGTCTCGGACTCCACCTCTGCTAGCGTGTTACAGAGTGTATCGCCATCGATCTCCACGAGCGTGTCACAGAGTGTATCGGTATCCACGTTCACAAGTCCATCGGCAAGTGTCTCGCACTCCACCTCTGCTAGCGTGTCACAGAGTGTATCGCCATCCATCTCCACCACCGCGTCACAGAGTTTTTCACACTCCACGTCCACAAGTGTGTCGACAAGTTTCTCGGTCTCAACCTCAGCTAGCGTTTCACAGAGTGTATCACCATCGACCTCCGCATCAGTGTCAAAGAGCCTCTCGGTATCCAGGTCCACAAGTGTATCGGCAAGTGTCTCGGCCTCCACCTCTGCTAGCGTGTCTCACAGTGTATCGCCATCAATCTCCACCAGCGTGTCACAGAGTGTCTCGGCATCCACGTCCACAAGTCTATCGGCAAGTGTCTCTGACTCCACCTCTGCTAGCGTGTCAACTAGTGTGTCGCCATCGATTTCCGCAAGCAAGTCGCAGAGTGTCTCGGCCTCCACGTCCACAAGTGTGTCGGCGAGTATGTCGGCCTCCACATCAGCTAGCGTGTCAGCCAGTGTGTTGCCATCGACCTCCCCATCAGTGTCCCAGAGCGTCTCGCCATCCAGGTCCACCAGTGTATCGGCAAGTGTCTCGGATTCCACCTCTGCTAGCGTGTCACAGAGTGTATCGCCATCGATCTCCACCAGCGTGTCACAGAGTGTATCGGTATCCACGTTCACAAGTCCATCGGCAAGTGTCTCGGACTCCACCTCTGCTAGCGTGTCACAGAGTGTATCGCCATCCATCTCCACCACCGCGTCACAGAGTTTTTCACACTCCACGTCCACAAGTGTGTCGACAAGTATCTCGGTCTCAACCTCAGCTAGCGTTTCACAGAGTGTATCACCATCGACCTCCGCATCAGTGTCAAAGAGCCTCTCGGTATCCAGGTCCACAAGTGTATCGGCAAGTGTCTCGGCCTCCAACTCTGCTAGCGTGTCACAAAGTGTATCGCCATCAATCTCCACCAGCGTGTCACAGAGTGTCTCGGCATCCACGTCCACAAGTGTATCGGCAAGTGTCTCTGACTCAACCTCTGCTAGCGTGTCAACTAGTGTGTCGCCATCGATTTCCGCAAGCAAGTCGCAGAGTGTCTCGGCCTCCACGTCCACAAGTGTGTCGGCGAGTATGTCGGCCTCCACATCAGCTAGCGTGTCAGCCAGTGTGTCGCCATCGACATCCCCATCAGTGTCCCAGAGCGTCTCGCCATCCACGTCCACCAGTATATCGGCAAGTGTCTCGGACTCCACCTCTGCTAGCGTGTCACAGAGTGTATCGCCATCGACCTCCACCAGCGTGTCACAGAGTGTATCGCCATCGACCTCCGCATCAGTGTCAAAGAGCCTCTCGGTATCCAGGTCCACAAGTGTATCGGCAAGTGTCTCGGCCTCCAACTCTGCTAGCGTGTCACAAAGTGTATCGCCATCAATCTCCACCAGCGTGTCACAGAGTGTCTCGGCATCCACGTCCACAAGTGTATCGGCAAGTGTCTCTGACTCAACCTCTGCTAGCGTGTCAACTAGTGTGTCGCCATCGATTTCCGCAAGCAAGTCGCAGAGTGTCTCGGCCTCCACGTCCACAAGTGTGTCGGCGAGTATGTCGGCCTCCACATCAGCTAGCGTGTCAGCCAGTGTGTCGCCATCGACCTCCCCATCAGTGTCCCAGAGCGTCTCGCCATCCAGGTCCACCAGTGTATCGGCAAGTGTCTCGGACTCCACCTCTGCTAGCGTGTCACAGAGTGTATCGCCATCGATATCCACCAGGGTGTCACAGAGTGTATCGGTATCCACGTTCGCAAGTCCATCGGCAAGTGTCTCGGACTCCACCTCTGCTAGCGTGTCACAGAGTGTATCGCCATCGATCTCCACCAGCGTGTCACAGAGTGTATCGGTATCCACGTTCACAAGTCCATCGGCAAGTGTCTCGCACTCCACCTCTGCTAGCGTGTCACAGAGTGTATCGCCATCCATCTCCACCACCGCGTCACAGAGTTTTTCACACTCCACGTCCACAAGTGTGTCGACAAGTATCTCGGTCTCAACCTCAGCTAGCGTTTCACAGAGTGTATCACTATCGACCTCCGCATCAGTGTCAAAGAGCCTCTCGGTATCCAGGTCCACAAATGTATCGGCAAGTGTCTCGGCCTCCACCTCTGCTAGCGTGTCTCAGAGTGTATCTCCATCAATCTCCACCAGCGTGTCACAGAGTGTCTCGGCATCCACGTCCACAAGTCTATCGGCAAGTGTCTCTGACTCCACCTCTGCTAGCGTGTCAACTAGTGTGTCGCCATCGATTTCCGCAAGCAAGTGGCAGAGTGTCTCGGCCTCCACGTCCACAAGTGTGTCGGTGAGTATGTCGGCCTCCACATCAGCTAGCGTGTCAGCCAGTGTGTCGCCATCGACATCCCCATCAGTGTCCCAGAGCGTCTCGCCATCCACGTCCACCAGTGTATCGGCAAGTGTCTCGGACTCCACCTCTGCTAGCGTGTCACAGAGTGTATCGCCATCGATATCCACCAGCGTGTCACAGAGTGTATCGGTATCCACGTTCGCAAGTCCATCGGCAAGTGTCTCGGACTCCACCTCTGCTAGCGTGTCACAGAGTGTATCGCCATCGATCTCCACCAGCGTGTCACAGAGTGTATCGGTATCCACGTTCACAAGTCCATCGGCAAGTGTCTCGGACTCCATCTCTGCTAGCGTGTCACAGAGTGTATCGCCAGCCATCTCCACCACCGCGTCACAGAGTTTTTCACACTCCACGTCCACAAGTGTGTCGACAAGTATCTCGGTCTCAACCTCAGCTAGCGTTTCACAGAGTGTATCACCATCGACTTCCGCATCAGTGTCAAAGAGCCTCTCGGTATCCAGGTCCACAAGTGTATCGGCAAGTGTCTCGGCCTCCACCTCTGCTAGCGTGTCTCAGAGTGTATCGCCATCAATCTCCACCAGCGTGTCACAGAGTGTCTCGGCATCCACGTCCACAAGTCTATCGGCAAGTGTCTCTGACTCCACCTCTGCTAGCGTGTCAACTAGTGTGTCGCCATCAATTACCGCAAGCAAGTCGCAGAGTGTCTCGGCCTCCACGTCCACAAGTGTGTCGGCGAGTATGTCGCCCTCCACATCAGCTAGCGTGTCAGCCAGTGTGTCGCCATCGACATCCCCATCAGTGTCCCAGAGCGTCTCGCCATCCACGTCCACCAGTGTATCGGCAAGTGTCTCGGACTCCACCTCTGCTAGCGTCTCACAGAGTGTATCGCCATCGACCTCCACCAGCGTGTCACAGAGTGTATCGCCATCGATATCCACCAGTGTGTCACAGAGTGTATCGGTATCGACGTTCGGAAGTCCATCGGCAAGTGTCTCGGACTCCACCTCTGCTAGCGTGTCACAGAGTGTATCGCCATCGATCTCCACCAGCGTGTCACAGAGTGTATCGGTATCCACGTTCACAAGTCCATCGGCAAGTGTCTCGGACTCCATCTCTGCTAGCGTGTCACAGAGTGTATCGCCAGCCATCTCCACCACCGCGTCACAGAGTTTTTCACACTCCACGTCCACAAGTGTGTCGACAAGTATCTCGGTCTCAACCTCAGCTAGCGTTTCACAGAGTGTATCACCATCGACTTCCGCATCAGTGTCAAAGAGCCTCTCGGTATCCAGGTCCACAAGTGTATCGGCAAGTGTCTCGGCCTCCACCTCTGCTAGCGTGTCTCAGAGTGTATCGCCATCAATCTCCACCAGCGTGTCACAGAGTGTCTCGGCATCCACGTCCACAAGTCTATCGGCAAGTGTCTCTGACTCCACCTCTGCTAGCGTGTCAACTAGTGTGTCGCCATCAATTACCGCAAGCAAGTCGCAGAGTGTCTCGGCCTCCACGTCCACAAGTGTGTCGGCGAGTATGTCGCCCTCCACATCAGCTAGCGTGTCAGCCAGTGTGTCGCCATCGACATCCCCATCAGTGTCCCAGAGCGTCTCGCCATCCACGTCCACCAGTGTATCGGCAAGTGTCTCGGACTCCACCTCTGCTAGCGTCTCACAGAGTGTATCGCCATCGACCTCCACCAGCCTCTCACAGAGTGTATCGCCATCGATATCCACCAGTGTGTCACAGAGTGTATCGGTATCGACGTTCGGAAGTCCATCGGCAAGTGTCTCGGACTCCACCTCTGCTAGCGTGTCACAGAGTGTATCGCCATCGATCTCCACCAGCGTGTCACAGAGTGTATCGGTATCCACGTTCACAAGTCCATCGGCAAGTGTCTCCCACGCCACCTCTGCTAGCGTGTCACAGAGTGTATCGCCATCCATCTCCACCACCGCGTCACAGAGTTTTTCACACTCCACGTCCACAAGTGTGTCGACAAGTATCTCGGTCTCAACCTCAGCTAGCGTTTCACAGAGTGTATCACTATCGACCTCCGCATCAGTGTCAAAGAGCCTCTCGGTATCCAGGTCCACAAGGGTATCGGCAAGTGTCTCGGCCTCCACCTCTGCTAGCGTATCTCAGAGTGTATCGCCATCAATCTCCACCAGCGTGTCACAGAGTGTCTCGGCATCGACGTCCACAAGTCTATCGGCAAGTGTCTCTGACTCCACCTCTGCTAGCGTGTCAACTAGTGTGTCGCCATCGATTTCCGCAAGCAAGTCGCAGAGTGTCTCGGCCTCCACGTCCACAAGTGTGTCGGCGAGTATGTCGGCCTCCACATCAGCTAGCGTGTCAGCCAGTGTGTCGCCATCGACCTCCCCATCAGTGTCCCAGAGCGTCTCGCCATCCAGGTCCACCAGTGTATCGGCAAGTGTCTCGGACTCCACCTCTGCTAGCGTGTCACAGAGTGTATCGCCATCGATCTCCACCAGCGTGTCACAGAGTGTATCGGTATCCACGTTCACAAGTCCATCGGCAAGTGTCTCGGACTCCATCTCTGCTAGCGTGTCACAGAGTGTATCGCCAGCCATCTCCACCACCGCGTCACAGAGTTTTTCACACTCCACGTCCACAAGTGTGTCGACAAGTATCTCGGTCTCAACCTCAGCTAGCG
The DNA here is from genome assembly GCA_024195265.1 of Dendrophyllia cribrosa. Taxonomy (NCBI): domain Eukaryota; kingdom Metazoa; phylum Cnidaria; class Anthozoa; order Scleractinia; family Dendrophylliidae; genus Dendrophyllia; species Dendrophyllia cribrosa. The sequence continues at coordinate 6,772,211 of JAJLRJ010000009.1, forward strand.
TTTCACAGAGTGTATCACCATCGACTTCCGCATCAGTGTCAAAGAGCCTCTCGGTATCCAGGTCCACAAGTGTATCGGCAAGTGTCTCGGCCTCCACCTCTGCTAGCGTGTCTCAGAGTGTATCGCCATCGATATCCACCAGCGTGTCACAGAGTGTATCGGTATCCCCGTTCGCAAGTCCATCGGCAAGTGTCTCGGACTCCACCTCTGCTAGCGTGTCACAGAGTGTATCGCCATCGATCTCCACCAGCGTGTCACAGAGTGTATCGGTATCCACGTTCACAAGTCCATCGGCAAGTGTCTCGCACTCCACCTCTGCTAGCGTGTCACAGAGTGTATCGCCATCCATCTCCACCACCGCGTCACAGAGTTTTTCACACTCCACGTCCACAAGTGTGTCGACATGTTTCTCGGTCTCAACCTCAGCTAGCGTTTCACAGAGTGTATCACCATCGACCTCCGCATCAGTGTCAAAGAGCCTCTCGGTATCCAGGTCCACAAGTGTATCGGCAAGTGTCTCGGCCTCCACCTCTGCTAGCGTGTCTCACAGTGTATCGCCATCAATCTCCACCAGCGTGTCACAGAGTGTCTCGGCATCTACGTCCACAAGTCTATCGGCAACTGTCTCTGACTCCACCTCTGCTAGCGTGTCAACTAGTGTGTCGCCATCGATTTCTGCAAGCAAGTCGCAGAGTGTCTCGGCCTCCACGTCCACAAGTGTGTCGGCGAGTATGTCGGCCTCCACATCAGCTAGCGTGTCAGCCATTGTGTCGCCATCGACATCCCCATCAGTGTCCCAGAGCATCTCGCCATCCAGGTCCACCAGTGTATCGGCAAGTGTCTCGGACTCCACCTCTGCTAGCGTGTCACAGAGTGTATCGCCATCGATCTCCACCAGGGTGTCACAGAGTGTATCGGTATCCACGTTCACAAGTCCATCGGCAAGTGTCTCGGACTCCACCTCTGCTAGCGTGTCACAGAGTGTATCGCCATCCATCTCCACCACCGCGTCACAGAGTTTTTCACACTCCACGTCCACAAGTGTGTCGACAAGTATCTCGGTCTCAACCTCAGCTAGCGTTTCACAGAGTGTATCACCATCGACCTCCACCAGCGTGTCACAGAGTGTATCGCCATCGATATCCACCAGCGTGTCACAGAGTGTATCGGTATCCACGTTCGCAAGTCCATCGGCAAGTGTCTCGGACTCCACCTCTGCTAGCGTGTTACAGAGTGTATCGCCATCGATCTCCACGAGCGTGTCACAGAGTGTATCGGTATCCACGTTCACAAGTCCATCGGCAAGTGTCTCGCACTCCACCTCTGCTAGCGTGTCACAGAGTGTATCGCCATCCATCTCCACCACCGCGTCACAGAGTTTTTCACACTCCACGTCCACAAGTGTGTCGACAAGTTTCTCGGTCTCAACCTCAGCTAGCGTTTCACAGAGTGTATCACCATCGACCTCCGCATCAGTGTCAAAGAGCCTCTCGGTATCCAGGTCCACAAGTGTATCGGCAAGTGTCTCGGCCTCCACCTCTGCTAGCGTGTCTCACAGTGTATCGCCATCAATCTCCACCAGCGTGTCACAGAGTGTCTCGGCATCCACGTCCACAAGTCTATCGGCAAGTGTCTCTGACTCCACCTCTGCTAGCGTGTCAACTAGTGTGTCGCCATCGATTTCCGCAAGCAAGTCGCAGAGTGTCTCGGCCTCCACGTCCACAAGTGTGTCGGCGAGTATGTCGGCCTCCACATCAGCTAGCGTGTCAGCCAGTGTGTTGCCATCGACCTCCCCATCAGTGTCCCAGAGCGTCTCGCCATCCAGGTCCACCAGTGTATCGGCAAGTGTCTCGGATTCCACCTCTGCTAGCGTGTCACAGAGTGTATCGCCATCGATCTCCACCAGCGTGTCACAGAGTGTATCGGTATCCACGTTCACAAGTCCATCGGCAAGTGTCTCGGACTCCACCTCTGCTAGCGTGTCACAGAGTGTATCGCCATCCATCTCCACCACCGCGTCACAGAGTTTTTCACACTCCACGTCCACAAGTGTGTCGACAAGTATCTCGGTCTCAACCTCAGCTAGCGTTTCACAGAGTGTATCACCATCGACCTCCACCAGCGTGTCACAGAGTGTATCGCCATCGATATCCACCAGCGTGTCACAGAGTGTATCGGTATCCACGTTCGCAAGTCCATCGGCAAGTGTCTCGGACTCCACCTCTGCTAGCGTGTTACAGAGTGTATCGCCATCGATCTCCACGAGCGTGTCACAGAGTGTATCGGTATCCACGTTCACAAGTCCATCGGCAAGTGTCTCGCACTCCACCTCTGCTAGCGTGTCACAGAGTGTATCGCCATCCATCTCCACCACCGCGTCACAGAGTTTTTCACACTCCACGTCCACAAGTGTGTCGACAAGTTTCTCGGTCTCAACCTCAGCTAGCGTTTCACAGAGTGTATCACCATCGACCTCCGCATCAGTGTCAAAGAGCCTCTCGGTATCCAGGTCCACAAGTGTATCGGCAAGTGTCTCGGCCTCCACCTCTGCTAGCGTGTCTCACAGTGTATCGCCATCAATCTCCACCAGCGTGTCACAGAGTGTCTCGGCATCCACGTCCACAAGTCTATCGGCAAGTGTCTCTGACTCCACCTCTGCTAGCGTGTCAACTAGTGTGTCGCCATCGATTTCCGCAAGCAAGTCGCAGAGTGTCTCGGCCTCCACGTCCACAAGTGTGTCGGCGAGTATGTCGGCCTCCACATCAGCTAGCGTGTCAGCCAGTGTGTTGCCATCGACCTCCCCATCAGTGTCCCAGAGCGTCTCGCCATCCAGGTCCACCAGTGTATCGGCAAGTGTCTCGGATTCCACCTCTGCTAGCGTGTCACAGAGTGTATCGCCATCGATCTCCACCAGCGTGTCACAGAGTGTATCGGTATCCACGTTCACAAGTCCATCGGCAAGTGTCTCGGACTCCACCTCTGCTAGCGTGTCACAGAGTGTATCGCCATCCATCTCCACCACCGCGTCACAGAGTTTTTCACACTCCACGTCCACAAGTGTGTCGACAAGTATCTCGGTCTCAACCTCAGCTAGCGTTTCACAGAGTGTATCACCATCGACCTCCGCATCAGTGTCAAAGAGCCTCTCGGTATCCAGGTCCACAAGTGTATCGGCAAGTGTCTCGGCCTCCAACTCTGCTAGCGTGTCACAAAGTGTATCGCCATCAATCTCCACCAGCGTGTCACAGAGTGTCTCGGCATCCACGTCCACAAGTGTATCGGCAAGTGTCTCTGACTCAACCTCTGCTAGCGTGTCAACTAGTGTGTCGCCATCGATTTCCGCAAGCAAGTCGCAGAGTGTCTCGGCCTCCACGTCCACAAGTGTGTCGGCGAGTATGTCGGCCTCCACATCAGCTAGCGTGTCAGCCAGTGTGTCGCCATCGACATCCCCATCAGTGTCCCAGAGCGTCTCGCCATCCACGTCCACCAGTATATCGGCAAGTGTCTCGGACTCCACCTCTGCTAGCGTGTCACAGAGTGTATCGCCATCGACCTCCACCAGCGTGTCACAGAGTGTATCGCCATCGACCTCCGCATCAGTGTCAAAGAGCCTCTCGGTATCCAGGTCCACAAGTGTATCGGCAAGTGTCTCGGCCTCCAACTCTGCTAGCGTGTCACAAAGTGTATCGCCATCAATCTCCACCAGCGTGTCACAGAGTGTCTCGGCATCCACGTCCACAAGTGTATCGGCAAGTGTCTCTGACTCAACCTCTGCTAGCGTGTCAACTAGTGTGTCGCCATCGATTTCCGCAAGCAAGTCGCAGAGTGTCTCGGCCTCCACGTCCACAAGTGTGTCGGCGAGTATGTCGGCCTCCACATCAGCTAGCGTGTCAGCCAGTGTGTCGCCATCGACCTCCCCATCAGTGTCCCAGAGCGTCTCGCCATCCAGGTCCACCAGTGTATCGGCAAGTGTCTCGGACTCCACCTCTGCTAGCGTGTCACAGAGTGTATCGCCATCGATATCCACCAGGGTGTCACAGAGTGTATCGGTATCCACGTTCGCAAGTCCATCGGCAAGTGTCTCGGACTCCACCTCTGCTAGCGTGTCACAGAGTGTATCGCCATCGATCTCCACCAGCGTGTCACAGAGTGTATCGGTATCCACGTTCACAAGTCCATCGGCAAGTGTCTCGCACTCCACCTCTGCTAGCGTGTCACAGAGTGTATCGCCATCCATCTCCACCACCGCGTCACAGAGTTTTTCACACTCCACGTCCACAAGTGTGTCGACAAGTATCTCGGTCTCAACCTCAGCTAGCGTTTCACAGAGTGTATCACTATCGACCTCCGCATCAGTGTCAAAGAGCCTCTCGGTATCCAGGTCCACAAATGTATCGGCAAGTGTCTCGGCCTCCACCTCTGCTAGCGTGTCTCAGAGTGTATCTCCATCAATCTCCACCAGCGTGTCACAGAGTGTCTCGGCATCCACGTCCACAAGTCTATCGGCAAGTGTCTCTGACTCCACCTCTGCTAGCGTGTCAACTAGTGTGTCGCCATCGATTTCCGCAAGCAAGTGGCAGAGTGTCTCGGCCTCCACGTCCACAAGTGTGTCGGTGAGTATGTCGGCCTCCACATCAGCTAGCGTGTCAGCCAGTGTGTCGCCATCGACATCCCCATCAGTGTCCCAGAGCGTCTCGCCATCCACGTCCACCAGTGTATCGGCAAGTGTCTCGGACTCCACCTCTGCTAGCGTGTCACAGAGTGTATCGCCATCGATATCCACCAGCGTGTCACAGAGTGTATCGGTATCCACGTTCGCAAGTCCATCGGCAAGTGTCTCGGACTCCACCTCTGCTAGCGTGTCACAGAGTGTATCGCCATCGATCTCCACCAGCGTGTCACAGAGTGTATCGGTATCCACGTTCACAAGTCCATCGGCAAGTGTCTCGGACTCCATCTCTGCTAGCGTGTCACAGAGTGTATCGCCAGCCATCTCCACCACCGCGTCACAGAGTTTTTCACACTCCACGTCCACAAGTGTGTCGACAAGTATCTCGGTCTCAACCTCAGCTAGCGTTTCACAGAGTGTATCACCATCGACTTCCGCATCAGTGTCAAAGAGCCTCTCGGTATCCAGGTCCACAAGTGTATCGGCAAGTGTCTCGGCCTCCACCTCTGCTAGCGTGTCTCAGAGTGTATCGCCATCAATCTCCACCAGCGTGTCACAGAGTGTCTCGGCATCCACGTCCACAAGTCTATCGGCAAGTGTCTCTGACTCCACCTCTGCTAGCGTGTCAACTAGTGTGTCGCCATCAATTACCGCAAGCAAGTCGCAGAGTGTCTCGGCCTCCACGTCCACAAGTGTGTCGGCGAGTATGTCGCCCTCCACATCAGCTAGCGTGTCAGCCAGTGTGTCGCCATCGACATCCCCATCAGTGTCCCAGAGCGTCTCGCCATCCACGTCCACCAGTGTATCGGCAAGTGTCTCGGACTCCACCTCTGCTAGCGTCTCACAGAGTGTATCGCCATCGACCTCCACCAGCGTGTCACAGAGTGTATCGCCATCGATATCCACCAGTGTGTCACAGAGTGTATCGGTATCGACGTTCGGAAGTCCATCGGCAAGTGTCTCGGACTCCACCTCTGCTAGCGTGTCACAGAGTGTATCGCCATCGATCTCCACCAGCGTGTCACAGAGTGTATCGGTATCCACGTTCACAAGTCCATCGGCAAGTGTCTCGGACTCCATCTCTGCTAGCGTGTCACAGAGTGTATCGCCAGCCATCTCCACCACCGCGTCACAGAGTTTTTCACACTCCACGTCCACAAGTGTGTCGACAAGTATCTCGGTCTCAACCTCAGCTAGCGTTTCACAGAGTGTATCACCATCGACTTCCGCATCAGTGTCAAAGAGCCTCTCGGTATCCAGGTCCACAAGTGTATCGGCAAGTGTCTCGGCCTCCACCTCTGCTAGCGTGTCTCAGAGTGTATCGCCATCAATCTCCACCAGCGTGTCACAGAGTGTCTCGGCATCCACGTCCACAAGTCTATCGGCAAGTGTCTCTGACTCCACCTCTGCTAGCGTGTCAACTAGTGTGTCGCCATCAATTACCGCAAGCAAGTCGCAGAGTGTCTCGGCCTCCACGTCCACAAGTGTGTCGGCGAGTATGTCGCCCTCCACATCAGCTAGCGTGTCAGCCAGTGTGTCGCCATCGACATCCCCATCAGTGTCCCAGAGCGTCTCGCCATCCACGTCCACCAGTGTATCGGCAAGTGTCTCGGACTCCACCTCTGCTAGCGTCTCACAGAGTGTATCGCCATCGACCTCCACCAGCGTGTCACAGAGTGTATCGCCATCGATATCCACCAGTGTGTCACAGAGTGTATCGGTATCGACGTTCGGAAGTCCATCGGCAAGTGTCTCGGACTCCACCTCTGCTAGCGTGTCACAGAGTGTATCGCCATCGATTTCCACCAGCGTGTCACAGAGTGTATCGGTATCCACGTTCACAAGTCCATCGGCAAGTGTCTCCCACGCCACCTCTGCTAGCGTGTCACAGAGTGTATCGCCATCCATCTCCACCACCGCGTCACAGAGTTTTTCACACTCCACGTCCACAAGTGTGTCGACAAGTATCTCGGTCTCAACCTCAGCTAGCGTTTCACAGAGTGTATCACTATCGACCTCCGCATCAGTGTCAAAGAGCCTCTCGGTATCCAGGTCCACAAGGGTATCGGCAAGTGTCTCGGCCTCCACCTCTGCTAGCGTATCTCAGAGTGTATCGCCATCAATCTCCACCAGCGTGTCACAGAGTGTCTCGGCATCCACGTCCACAAGTCTATCGGCAAGTGTCTCTGACTCCACCTCTGCTAGCGTGTCAACTAGTGTGTCGCCATCGATTTCCGCAAGCAAGTCGCAGAGTGTCTCGGCCTCCACGTCCACAAGTGTGTCGGCGAGTATGTCGGCCTCCACATCAGCTAGCGTGTCAGCCAGTGTGTCGCCATCGACCTCCCCATCAGTGTCCCAGAGCGTCTCGCCATCCAGGTCCACCAGTGTATCGGCAAGTGTCTCGGACTCCACCTCTGCTAGCGTGTCACAGAGTGTATCGCCATCGATCTCCACCAGCGTGTCACAGAGTGTATCGGTATCCACGTTCACAAGTCCATCGGCAAGTGTCTCGGACTCCATCTCTGCTAGCGTGTCACAGAGTGTATCGCCAGCCATCTCCACCACCGCGTCACAGAGTTTTTCACACTCCACGTCCACAAGTGTGTCGACAAGTATCTCGGTCTCAACCTCAGCTAGCGTTTCACAGAGTGTATCACCATCGACTTCCGCATCAGTGTCAAAGAGCCTCTCGGTATCCAGGTCCACAAGTGTATCGGCAAGTGTCTCGGCCTCCACCTCTGCTAGCGTGTCTCAGAGTGTATCGCCATCGATATCCACCAGCGTGTCACAGAGTGTATCGGTATCCCCGTTCGCAAGTCCATCGGCAAGTGTCTCGGACTCCACCTCTGCTAGCGTGTCACAGAGTGTATCGCCATCGATCTCCACCAGCGTGTCACAGAGTGTATCGGTATCCACGTTCACAAGTCCATCGGCAAGTGTCTCGCACTCCACCTCTGCTAGCGTGTCACAGAGTGTATCGCCATCCATCTCCACCACCGCGTCACAGAGTTTTTCACACTCCACGTCCACAAGTGTGTCGACATGTTTCTCGGTCTCAACCTCAGCTAGCGTTTCACAGAGTGTATCACCATCGACCTCCGCATCAGTGTCAAAGAGCCTCTCGGTATCCAGGTCCACAAGTGTATCGGCAAGTGTCTCGGCCTCCACCTCTGCTAGCGTGTCTCACAGTGTATCGCCATCAATCTCCACCAGCGTGTCACAGAGTGTCTCGGCATCTACGTCCACAAGTCTATCGGCAACTGTCTCTGACTCCACCTCTGCTAGCGTGTCAACTAGTGTGTCGCCATCGATTTCTGCAAGCAAGTCGCAGAGTGTCTCGGCCTCCACGTCCACAAGTGTGTCGGCGAGTATGTCGGCCTCCACATCAGCTAGCGTGTCAGCCATTGTGTCGCCATCGACATCCCCATCAGTGTCCCAGAGCATCTCGCCATCCAGGTCCACCAGTGTATCGGCAAGTGTCTCGGACTCCACCTCTGCTAGCGTGTCACAGAGTGTATCGCCATCGATCTCCACCAGGGTGTCACAGAGTGTATCGGTATCCACGTTCACAAGTCCATCGGCAAGTGTCTCGGACTCCACCTCTGCTAGCGTGTCACAGAGTGTATCGCCATCCATCTCCACCACCGCGTCACAGAGTTTTTCACACTCCACGTCCACAAGTGTGTCGACAAGTATCTCGGTCTCAACCTCAGCTAGCGTTTCACAGAGTGTATCACCATCGACCTCCACCAGCGTGTCACAGAGTGTATCGCCATCGATATCCACCAGCGTGTCACAGAGTGTATCGGTATCCACGTTCGCAAGTCCATCGGCAAGTGTCTCGGACTCCACCTCTGCTAGCGTGTTACAGAGTGTATCGCCATCGATCTCCACGAGCGTGTCACAGAGTGTATCGGTATCCACGTTCACAAGTCCATCGGCAAGTGTCTCGCACTCCACCTCTGCTAGCGTGTCACAGAGTGTATCGCCATCCATCTCCACCACCGCGTCACAGAGTTTTTCACACTCCACGTCCACAAGTGTGTCGACAAGTTTCTCGGTCTCAACCTCAGCTAGCGTTTCACAGAGTGTATCACCATCGACCTCCGCATCAGTGTCAAAGAGCCTCTCGGTATCCAGGTCCACAAGTGTATCGGCAAGTGTCTCGGCCTCCACCTCTGCTAGCGTGTCTCACAGTGTATCGCCATCAATCTCCACCAGCGTGTCACAGAGTGTCTCGGCATCTACGTCCACAAGTCTATCGGCAACTGTCTCTGACTCCACCTCTGCTAGCGTGTCAACTAGTGTGTCGCCATCGATTTCTGCAAGCAAGTCGCAGAGTGTCTCGGCCTCCACGTCCACAAGTGTGTCGGCGAGTATGTCGGCCTCCACATCAGCTAGCGTGTCAGCCATTGTGTCGCCATCGACATCCCCATCAGTGTCCCAGAGCATCTCGCCATCCAGGTCCACCAGTGTATCGGCAAGTGTCTCGGACTCCACCTCTGCTAGCGTGTCACAGAGTGTATCGCCATCGATCTCCACCAGGGTGTCACAGAGTGTATCGGTATCCACGTTCACAAGTCCATCGGCAAGTGTCTCGGACTCCACCTCTGCTAGCGTGTCACAGAGTGTATCGCCATCCATCTCCACCACCGCGTCACAGAGTTTTTCACACTCCACGTCCACAAGTGTGTCGACAAGTATCTCGGTCTCAACCTCAGCTAGCGTTTCACAGAGTGTATCACCATCGACCTCCACCAGCGTGTCACAGAGTGTATCGCCATCGATATCCACCAGCGTGTCACAGAGTGTATCGGTATCCACGTTCGCAAGTCCATCGGCAAGTGTCTCGGACTCCACCTCTGCTAGCGTGTTACAGAGTGTATCGCCATCGATCTCCACGAGCGTGTCACAGAGTGTATCGGTATCCACGTTCACAAGTCCATCGGCAAGTGTCTCGCACTCCACCTCTGCTAGCGTGTCACAGAGTGTATCGCCATCCATCTCCACCACCGCGTCACAGAGTTTTTCACACTCCACGTCCACAAGTGTGTCGACAAGTTTCTCGGTCTCAACCTCAGCTAGCGTTTCACAGAGTGTATCACCATCGACCTCCGCATCAGTGTCAAAGAGCCTCTCGGTATCCAGGTCCACAAGTGTATCGGCAAGTGTCTCGGCCTCCACCTCTGCTAGCGTGTCTCACAGTGTATCGCCATCAATCTCCACCAGCGTGTCACAGAGTGTCTCGGCATCCACGTCCACAAGTCTATCGGCAAGTGTCTCTGACTCCACCTCTGCTAGCGTGTCAACTAGTGTGTCGCCATCGATTTCCGCAAGCAAGTCGCAGAGTGTCTCGGCCTCCACGTCCACAAGTGTGTCGGCGAGTATGTCGGCCTCCACATCAGCTAGCGTGTCAGCCAGTGTGTTGCCATCGACCTCCCCATCAGTGTCCCAGAGCGTCTCGCCATCCAGGTCCACCAGTGTATCGGCAAGTGTCTCGGATTCCACCTCTGCTAGCGTGTCACAGAGTGTATCGCCATCGATCTCCACCAGCGTGTCACAGAGTGTATCGGTATCCACGTTCACAAGTCCATCGGCAAGTGTCTCGGACTCCATCTCTGCTAGCGTGTCACAGAGTGTATCGCCATCCATCTCCTCCACCGCGTCACAGAGTTTTTCACACTCCACGTCCACAAGTGTGTCGACAAGTATCTCGGTCTCAACCTCAGCTAGCGTTTCACAGAGTGTATCACCATCGACCTCCGCATCAGTGTCAAAGAGCCTCTCGGTATCCAGGTCCACAAGTGTATCGGCAAATGTCTCGGCCTCCACCTCTGCTAGCGTGTCTCAGAGTGTATCGCCATCAATCTCCACCAGCGTGTCACAGAGTGTCTCGGCATCCACGTCCACAAGTCTATCGGCAAGTGTCTCTGACTCCACCTCTGCTAGCGTGTCAACTAGTGTGTCGTCATCGATTTCCGCAAGCAAGTCGCAGAGTGTCTCGGCCTCCACGTCCACAAGTGTGTCGGCGAGTATGTCGGCCTCCACATCAGCTAGCGTGTCAGCCAGTGTGTCGCCATCGACATCCCCATCAGTGTCCCAGAGCGTCTCGCCATCCACGTCCACCAGTGTATCGGCAAGTGTCTCGGACTCCACCTCTGCTAGCGTGTCACAGAGTGTATCGCCATCGATCTCCACCAGCGTGTCACAGAGTGTATCGCCATCGATATCCACCAGCGTGTCACAGAGTGTATCGGTATCCACGTTCGCAAGTCCATCGGCAAGTGTCTCGGACTCCACCTCTGCTAGCGTGTCACAGAGTGTATCGCCATCGATCTCCACCAGCGTGTCACAGAGTGTATCGGTATCCACGTTCACAAGTCCATCGGCAAGTGTCTCGCACTCCACCTCTGCTAGCGTGTCACAGAGTGTATCGCCATCCATCTCCACCACCGCGTCACAGAGTTTTTCACACTCCACGTCCACAAGTGTGTCGACAAGTTTCTCGGTCTCAACCTCAGCTAGCGTTTCACAGAGTGTATCACCATCGACCTCCGCATCAGTGTCAAAGAGCCTCTCGGTATCCAGGTCCACAAGTGTATCGGCAAGTGTCTCGGCCTCCACCTCTGCTAGCGTGTCTGAGAGTGTATCGCCATCAATCTCCACCAGCGTGTCACAGAGTGTCTCGGCATCCACGTCCACAAGTCTATCGGCAAGTGTCTCTGACTCCACCTCTGCTAGCATGTCAACTAGTGTGTCGCCATCGATTTCCGCAAGCAACTCGCAGAGTGTCTCGGCCTCCACGTCCACAAGTGTGTCGGCGAGTATGTCGGCCTCCACATCAGTTAGCGTGTCAGCCAGTGTGTCGCCATCGAACTCCCCATCAGTGTCCCAGAGCGTCTCGCCATCCAGGTCCACCAGTGTATCGGCAAGTGTCTCGGATTCCACCTCTGCTAGCGTGTCACAGAGTGTATCGCCATCGATCTCCACCAGCGTGTCACAGAGTGTATCGGTATCCACGTTCACAAGTCCATCGGCAAGTGTCTCGGACTCCATCTCTGGTAGCGTGTCACAGAGTGTATCGCCATCCATTTCCACCACCGCGTCACAGAGTTTTTCACACTCCACGTCCACAAGTGTGTCGACAAGTTTCTCGGTCTCAACCTCAGCTAGCGTTTCACAGAGTGTATCACCATCGACCTCCGCATCAGTGTCAAAGAGCCTCTCGGTATCCAGGTCCACAAGTGTATCGGCAAGTGTCTCGGCGTCCACCTCTGCTAGCGTGTCTCACAGTGTATCGCCATCAATCTCCACCAGCGTGTCACAGAGTGTCTCGGCATCCACGTCCACAAGTCTATCGGCAAGTGTCTCTGACTCCACCTCTGCTAGCGTGTCAACTAGTGTGTCGCCATCGATTTCCGCAAGCAAGTCGCAGAGTGTCTCGGCATCCACGTCCACAAGTGTGTCGGCGAGTATGTCGGCCTCCATATCAGCTAGCGTGTCAGCCAGTGTGTCGCTATCGACCTCCCCATCAGTGTCCCAGAGCGTCTCGCCATCCAGGTCCACCAGTGTATCGGCAAGTGTCTCGGATTCCACCTCTGCTAGCGTGTCACAGAGTGTATCGCCATTGATCTCCACCAGCGTGTCACAGAGTGTATCGGTATCCACGTTCACAAGTCCATCGGCAAGTGTCTCGGACTCCACCTCTGCTAGCGTGTCACAGAGTGTATCGCCATCCATCTCCACCACCGCGTCACAGAGTTTTTCACACTCCACGTCCACAAGTGTGTCGACAAGTATCTCGGTCTCAACCTCAGCTAGCGTTTCACAGAGTATATCACCATCGACCTCCGCATCAGTGTCAAAGAGCCTCTCGGTATCCAGGTCCACAAGTGTATCGGCAAGTGTCTCGGCCTCCACCTCTGCTAGCGTGTCTGAGAGTGTATCGCCATCAATCTCCACCAGCGTGTCACAGAGTGTCTCGGCATCCACGTCCACAAGTCTATCGGCAAGTGTCTCTGACTCCACCTCTGCTAGCGTGTCAACTAGTATGTCGTCATCGATTTCCGCAAGCAAGTCGCAGAGTGTCTCGGCCTCCACGTCCACAAGTGTGTCGGCGAGTATGTCGGCCTCCACATCAGCTAGCGTGTCAGCCAGTGTGTCGCCATCGACATCCCCATCAGTGTCCCAGAGCGTCTCGCCATCCACGTCCACCAGTGTATCGGCAAGTGTCTCGGACTCCACCTCTGCTAGCGTGTCACAGAGTGTATCGCCATCGACCTCCACCAGCGTGTCACAGAGTGTATCGCCATCGATATCCACCAGCGTGTCACAGAGTGTATCGGTATCCACGTTCGCAAGTCCATCGGCAAGTGTCTCGGACTCCACCTCTGCTAGCGTGTCACAGAGTGTATCGCCATCGATCTCCACCAGCGTGTCACAGAGTGTATCGGTATCCACGTTCACAAGTCCATCGGCAAGTGTCTCGCACTCCACCTCTGCTAGCGTGTCACAGAGTGTATCGCCATCCATCTCCACCACCGCGTCACAGAGTTTTTCACACTCCACGTCCACAAGTGTGTCGACAAGTTTCTCGGTCTCAACCTCAGCTAGCGTTTCACAGAGTGTATCACCATCGACCTCCGCATCAGTGTCAAAGAGCCTCTCGGTATCCAGGTCCACAAGTGTATCGGAAAGTGTCTCGGCCTCCACCTCTGCTAGCGTGTCTGAGAGTGTATCGCCATCAATCTCCACCAGCGTGTCACAGAGTGTCTCGGCATCCACGTCCACAAGTCTATCGGCAAGTGTCTCTGACTCCACCTCTGCTAGCGTGTCAACTAGTGTGTCGCCATCGATTTCCGCAAGCAAGTCGCAGAGTGTCTCGGCCTCCACGTCCACAAGTGTGTCGGCGAGTATGTCGGCCTCCACATCAGCTAGCGTGTCAGCCAGTGTGTTGCCATCGACCTCCCCATCAGTGTCCCAGAGCGTCTCGCCATCCAGGTCCACCAGTGTATCGGCAAGTGTCTCGGATTCCACCTCTGCTAGCGTGTCACAGAGTGTATCGCCATCGATCTCCACCAGCGTGTCACAGAGTGTATCGGTATCCACGTTCACAAGTCCATCGGCAAGTGTCTCGGACTCCATCTCTGCTAGCGTGTCACAGAGTGTATCGCCATCCATCTCCTCCACCGCGTCACAGAGTTTTTCACACTCCACGTCCACAAGTGTGTCGACAAGTATCTCGGTCTCAACCTCAGCTAGCGTTTCACAGAGTGTATCACCATCGACCTCCGCATCAGTGTCAAAGAGCCTCTCGGTATCCAGGTCCACAAGTGTATCGGCAAATGTCTCGGCCTCCACCTCTGCTAGCGTGTCTCAGAGTGTATCGCCATCAATCTCCACCAGCGTGTCACAGAGTGTCTCGGCATCCACGTCCACAAGTCTATCGGCAAGTGTCTCTGACTCCACCTCTGCTAGCGTGTCAACTAGTGTGTCGTCATCGATTTCCGCAAGCAAGTCGCAGAGTGTCTCGGCCTCCACGTCCACAAGTGTGTCGGCGAGTATGTCGGCCTCCACATCAGCTAGCGTGTCAGCCAGTGTGTCGCCATCGACATCCCCATCAGTGTCCCAGAGCGTCTCGCCATCCACGTCCACCAGTGTATCGGCAAGTGTCTCGGACTCCACCTCTGCTAGCGTGTCACAGAGTGTATCGCCATCGATCTCCACCAGCGTGTCACAGAGTGTATCGCCATCGATATCCACCAGCGTGTCACAGAGTGTATCGGTATCCACGTTCGCAAGTCCATCGGCAAGTGTCTCGGACTCCACCTCTGCTAGCGTGTCACAGAGTGTATCGCCATCGATCTCCACCAGCGTGTCACAGAGTGTATCGGTATCCACGTTCACAAGTCCATCGGCAAGTGTCTCGCACTCCACCTCTGCTAGCGTGTCACAGAGTGTATCGCCATCCATCTCCACCACCGCGTCACAGAGTTTTTCACACTCCACGTCCACAAGTGTGTCGACAAGTTTCTCGGTCTCAACCTCAGCTAGCGTTTCACAGAGTGTATCACCATCGACCTCCGCATCAGTGTCAAAGAGCCTCTCGGTATCCAGGTCCACAAGTGTATCGGCAAGTGTCTCGGCCTCCACCTCTGCTAGCGTGTCTGAGAGTGTATCGCCATCAATCTCCACCAGCGTGTCACAGAGTGTCTCGGCATCCACGTCCACAAGTCTATCGGCAAGTGTCTCTGACTCCACCTCTGCTAGCATGTCAACTAGTGTGTCGCCATCGATTTCCGCAAGCAACTCGCAGAGTGTCTCGGCCTCCACGTCCACAAGTGTGTCGGCGAGTATGTCGGCCTCCACATCAGTTAGCGTGTCAGCCAGTGTGTCGCCATCGACCTCCCCATCAGTGTCCCAGAGCGTCTCGCCATCCAGGTCCACCAGTGTATCGGCAAGTGTCTCGGATTCCACCTCTGCTAGCGTGTCACAGAGTGTATCGCCATCGATCTCCACCAGCGTGTCACAGAGTGTATCGGTATCCACGTTCACAAGTCCATCGGCAAGTGTCTCGGACTCCATCTCTGGTAGCGTGTCACAGAGTGTATCGCCATCCATTTCCACCACCGCGTCACAGAGTTTTTCACACTCCACGTCCACAAGTGTGTCGACAAGTTTCTCGGTCTCAACCTCAGCTAGCGTTTCACAGAGTGTATCACCATCGACCTCCGCATCAGTGTCAAAGAGCCTCTCGGTATCCAGGTCCACAAGTGTATCGGCAAGTGTCTCGGCGTCCACCTCTGCTAGCGTGTCTCACAGTGTATCGCCATCAATCTCCACCAGCGTGTCACAGAGTGTCTCGGCATCCACGTCCACAAGTCTATCGGCAAGTGTCTCTGACTCCACCTCTGCTAGCGTGTCAACTAGTGTGTCGCCATCGATTTCCGCAAGCAAGTCGCAGAGTGTCTCGGCATCCACGTCCACAAGTGTGTCGGCGAGTATGTCGGCCTCCATATCAGCTAGCGTGTCAGCCAGTGTGTCGCTATCGACCTCCCCATCAGTGTCCCAGAGCGTCTCGCCATCCAGGTCCACCAGTGTATCGGCAAGTGTCTCGGATTCCACCTCTGCTAGCGTGTCACAGAGTGTATCGCCATTGATCTCCACCAGCGTGTCACAGAGTGTATCGGTATCCACGTTCACAAGTCCATCGGCAAGTGTCTCGGACTCCACCTCTGCTAGCGTGTCACAGAGTGTATCGCCATCCATCTCCACCACCGCGTCACAGAGTTTTTCACACTCCACGTCCACAAGTGTGTCGACAAGTATCTCGGTCTCAACCTCAGCTAGCGTTTCACAGAGTATATCACCATCGACCTCCGCATCAGTGTCAAAGAGCCTCTCGGTATCCAGGTCCACAAGTGTATCGGCAAGTGTCTCGGCCTCCACCTCTGCTAGCGTGTCTGAGAGTGTATCGCCATCAATCTCCACCAGCGTGTCACAGAGTGTCTCGGCATCCACGTCCACAAGTCTATCGGCAAGTGTCTCTGACTCCACCTCTGCTAGCGTGTCAACTAGTATGTCGTCATCGATTTCCGCAAGCAAGTCGCAGAGTGTCTCGGCCTCCACGTCCACAAGTGTGTCGGCGAGTATGTCGGCCTCCACATCAGCTAGCGTGTCAGCCAGTGTGTCGCCATCGACATCCCCATCAGTGTCCCAGAGCGTCTCGCCATCCACGTCCACCAGTGTATCGGCAAGTGTCTCGGACTCCACCTCTGCTAGCGTGTCACAGAGTGTATCGCCATCGACCTCCACCAGCGTGTCACAGAGTGTATCGCCATCGATATCCACCAGCGTGTCACAGAGTGTATCGGTATCCACGTTCGCAAGTCCATCGGCAAGTGTCTCGGACTCCACCTCTGCTAGCGTGTCACAGAGTGTATCGCCATCGATCTCCACCAGCGTGTCACAGAGTGTATCGGTATCCACGTTCACAAGTCCATCGGCAAGTGTCTCGCACTCCACCTCTGCTAGCGTGTCACAGAGTGTATCGCCATCCATCTCCACCACCGCGTCACAGAGTTTTTCACACTCCACGTCCACAAGTGTGTCGACAAGTTTCTCGGTCTCAACCTCAGCTAGCGTTTCACAGAGTGTATCACCATCGACCTCCGCATCAGTGTCAAAGAGCCTCTCGGTATCCAGGTCCACAAGTGTATCGGAAAGTGTCTCGGCCTCCACCTCTGCTAGCGTGTCTGAGAGTGTATCGCCATCAATCTCCACCAGCGTGTCACAGAGTGTCTCGGCATCCACGTCCACAAGTCTATCGGCAAGTGTCTCTGACTCCACCTCTGCTAGCATGTCAACTAGTGTGTCGCCATCGATTTCCGCAAGCAACTCGCAGAGTGTCTCGGCCTCCACGTCCACAAGTGTGTCGGCGAGTATGTCGGCCTCCACATCAGCTAGCGTGTCAGCCAGTGTGTCGCCATCGACCTCCCCATCAGTGTCCCAGAGCATCTCGCCATCCAGATCCACCAGTGTATCGGCAAGTGTCTCGGATTCCATCTCTGCTAGCGTGTCACAGAGTGTATCGCCATCGATCTCCACCAGCGTGTCACAGAGTGTCTCGGTATCCACGTTCACAAGTCCATCGGCAAGTGTCTCGGACTCCATCTCTGGTAGCGTGTCACAGAGTGTATCGCCATCCATCTCCACCACCGCGTCACAGAGTTTTTCACACTCCACGTCCACAAGTGTGTCGACAAGTATCTCGGTCTCAACCTCAGCTAGCGTTTCACAGAGTGTATCACCATCGACCTCCGTATCAGTGTCAAAGAGCCTCTCGGTATCCAGGTCCACAAGTGTATCGGCAAGTGTCTCGGCCTCCAGCTCTGCTAGCGTGTCTCAGAGTGTATCGCCATCAATCTCCACAAGCGTGTCACAGAGTGTCTCGGCATCCACGTCCACAAGTCTATCGGCAAGTGTCTCTGACTCCACCTCTGCTAGCGTGTCAACTAGTGTGTCGCCATCGATTTCCGCAAGCAAGTCGCAGAGTGTCTCGGCCTCCACGTCCACAAGTGTGTCGGCGAGTATCTCGGCCTCCACATCAGCTAGCGTGTCAGCCAGTGTGTCGCCATCGACATCCCCATCAGTGTCCCAGAGCGTATCGCCATCCACGTCCACCAGTGTATCGGCAAGTGTCTCGGACACCACCTCTGCTAGCGTGTCACAGAGTGTATCGCCATCGACCTCCACCAGCGTGTCACAGTGTGTATCGCCATCGATATCCACCAGCGTGTCACAGAGTGTATCGGTATCCACGTTCGCAAGTCCATCGGCAAGTGTCTCGGACTCCACCTCTGCTAGCGTGTTACTGAGTGTATCGCCATCGATCTCCACGAGCGTGTCACAGAGTGTATCGGTATCCACGTTCACAAGTCCATCGGCAAGTGTCTCGCACTCCACCTCTGCTAGCGTGTCACAGAGTGTATCGCCATCCATTTCCACCACCGCGTTACAGAGTTTTTCACACTCCACGTCCACAAGTGTGTCGACAAGTTTCTCGGTCTCAACCTCAGCTAGCGTTTCACAGAGTGTATCACCATCGACCTCCGCATCAGTGTCAAAGAGCCTCTCGGTATCCAGGTCCACAAGTGTATCGGCAAGTGTCTCGGCGTCCACCTCTGCTAGCGTGTCTCACAGTTTATCGCCATCAATCTCCACCAGCGTGTCACAGAGTGTCTCGGCATCCACGTCCACAAGTCTATCGGCAAGTGTCTCTGACTCCACCTCTGCTAGCGTGTCAACTAGTGTGTCGCCTTCGATTTCCGCAAGCAAGTCGCAGAGTGTCTCGGCATCCACGTCCACAAGTGTGTCGGCGAGTATGTCGGCCTCCACATCAGCTAGCGTGTCAGCCAGTGTGTCGCTATCGACCTCCCCATCAGTGTCCCAGAGCGTCTCGCCATCCAGGTCCACCAGTGTATCGGCAAGTGTCTCGGATTCCACCTCTGCTAGCGTGTCACAGAGTGTATCGCCATCGACCTCCACCAGCGTGTCACAGAGTGTATCGGTATCCACGTTCGCAAGTCCATCGGCAAGTGTCTCGGACTCCACCTCTGCTAGCGTGTCACAGAGTGTATCGCCATCGATCTCCACCAGCGTGTCACAGAGTGTATCGGTATCCACGTTCAGAAGTCCATCGGCAAGTGTCTCGCACTCCACCTCTGCTAGCGTGTCACAGAGTGTATCGCCATCCATCCCCACCACCGCGTCACAGAGTTTTTTACACTCCACGTCCACAAGTGTGTCGACAAGTTTCTCGGTCTCAACCTCAGCTAGCGTTTCACAGAGTGTATCACCATCGACCTCCGCATCAGTGTCAAAGAGCCTCTCGGTATCCAGGTCCACAAGTGTATCGGCAAGTGTCTCGGCCTCCACCTCTGCTAGCGTGTCTGAGAGTGTATCGCCGTCAATCTCCACCAGCGTGTCACAGAGTGTCTCGGCATCCACGTCCACAAGTCTATCGGCAAGTGTCTCTGACTCCACCTCTGCTAGCGTGTCAACTAGTGTGTCGCCATCGATTTCCGCAAGCAAGTCGCAGAGTGTCTCGGCCTCCACGTCCACAAGTGTGTCGGCGAGTATGTCGGCCTCCACATCAGCTAGCGTGTCAGCCAGTGTGTCGCCATCGACATCCCCATCAGTGTCCCAGAGCGTCTCGCCATCCACGTCCACCAGTGTATCGGCAAGTGTCTCGGACTCCACCTCTGCTAGCGTGTCACAGAGTGTATCGCCATCGACCTCCACCAGCGTGTCACAGAGTGTATCGCCATCGATATCCACCAGCGTGTCACAGAGTGTATCGGTATCCACGTTCCCAAGTCCATCGGCAAGTGTCTCGGACTCCACCTCTGCTAGCGTGTCACAGAGTGTATCGCCATCGATCTCCACCAGCGTGTCACAGAGTGTATCGGTATCCACGTTCACAAGTCCATCGGCAAGTGTCTCGCACTCCACCTCTGCTAGCGTGTCACAGAGTGTATCGCCATCCATCTCCACCACCGCGTCACAGAGTTTTTCACACTCCACGTCCACAAGTGTGTCGACAAGTTTCTCGGTCTCAACCTCAGCTAGCGTTTCACAGAGTGTATCACCATCGACCTCCGCATCAGTGTCAAAGAGCCTCTCGGTATCCAGGTCCACAAGTGTATCGGCAAGTGTCTCGGCCTCCACCTCTGCTAACGTGTCTGAGAGTGTATCGCCATCAATCTCCACCAGCGTGTCACAGAGTGTCTCGGCATCCACGTCCACAAGTCTATCGGCAAGTGTCTCTGACTCCACCTCTGCTAGCGTGTCAACTAGTGTGTCGCCATCGATTTCCGCAAGCAAGTCGCAGAGTGTCTCGGCCTCCACGTCCACAAGTGTGTCGGCGAGTATGTCGGCCTCCACATCAGCTAGCGTGTCAGCCAGTGTGTCGCCATCGACCTCCCCATCAGTGTCCCAGAGCGTCTCGCCATCCAGGTCCACCAGTGTATCGGCAAGTGTCTCGGACTCCACCTCTGCTAGCGTGTCACAGAGTGTATCACCATCGATCTCCACCGGCGTGTCACAGAGTGTATCGGTATCCACGTGCACAAGTCCATCGGCAAGTGTCTCGGACTCCACCTCTGCTAGCGTGTCACAGAGTGTATCGCCATCCATCTCCACCACCGCGTCACAGAGTTTTTCACACTCCACGTCCACAAGTGTGTCGGCGAGTATGTCGGCCTCCACATCAGCTAGCGTGTCAACCAGTGTGTCGTCATCGACATCCCCATCAGTGTCCCAGAGTGTCTCGCCATCCACGTCCACCAGTGCATCGGCAAGTGTCTCGGACTCCACCTCTGCTAGCGTGTCTCAGAGTGTATCGCCATCGACCTCCACCAGCGTGTCACAGAGTGTATCGCCGTCGATATCCACCAGCGTGTCACAGAGTGTATCGCTATCCACGTTCGCAAGTCCATCGGCAAGTGTCTCGGACTCCACGTCCACAAGTGTGTCGGCGAGTATGTCGGCCTCCACATCAGCTAGCGTGTCAGCGAGTGTGTCGCCAACAACCTCCCCATCAGTGTCCCAGAGCGTCTCGGCATCCTCGTCCACCAGTGTATCGGCAAGTATCCCTGCCTCCACCTCTGCTAGCGAGTCACAGAATGTTTCGCTATCGATCTCCACTAGCGTGTCACACAGTCTTTCAGGCTCCACGACCACAAGTCTATCGGCAAGTGTCTCGGACTCGACCTCTACTAGCGTTTCAGAGAGTGTATCGCCATCCATCTCCATCAGCGTGTCACAGAGCGTTTCGACGTCGACGTCCACAAGTCTATCGGCAAGTGTCTCGGACTCCACCTCTGCTAGCGTGTCCCAGAGTGTATCGCCATCGATCTCCACCAGCGTGTCACAGAGTGTCTCAGTCTCCACATCCACAAGTGTGTCGTCAAGCGTCTCAGCCTCCACCTCACCTAGCGTGTCAGCAAGTGTGTCACCTTCGATTTCCGCAAGCGTGTCGCACAGTATCTCGGCCTCCACGTCCACAAGTGTGTCGGCAAGTATCTCGCCCTCCACATCAGCTAGCGTGTCAGCCAGTGTGTCGCCATCGACCTCCCCATCAGTTTCCCAGAGCCTCTCGCCATCCAGGTCCACCAGTGTATCGGCAAGTGTCTCGGACTCCACCTCTGCTAGCGTGTCACAGAGTGTATCGCCATCGATCTCCACCAGCGTGTCACAGAGTGTATCGGTATCCACGTTCACAAGTCCATCGGCAAGTGTCTCGCACTCCACCTCTGCTAGCGTGTCACAGAGTGTATCGCCATCCATCTCCACCACCGCGTCACAGAGTTTTTCACACTCCACGTCCACAAGTGTGTCGACAAGTTTCTCGGTCTCAACCTCAGCTAGCGTTTCACAGAGTGTATCACCATCGACCTCCGCATCAGTGTCAAAGAGCCTCTCGGTATCCAGGTCCACAAGTGTATCGGCAAGTGTCTCGGCCTCCACCTCTGCTAGCGTGTCTGAGAGTGTATCGCCATCAATCTCCACCAGCGTGTCACAGAGTGTCTCGGCATCCACGTCCACAAGTCTATCGGCAAGTGTCTCTGACTCCACCTCTGCTAGCGTGTCAACTAGTGTGTCGCCATCGATTTCCGCAAGCAAGTCGCAGAGTGTCTCGGCCTCCACGTCCACAAGTGTGTCGGCGAGTATGTCGGCCTCCACATCAGCTAGCGTGTCAGCCAGTGTGTCGCCATCGACCTCCCCATCAGTGTCCCAGAGCGTCTCGCCATCCAGGTCCACCAGTGTATCGGCAAGTGTCTCGGACTCCACCTCTGCTAGCGTGTCACAGAGTGTATCACCATCGATCTCCACCGGCGTGTCACAGAGTGTATCGGTATCCACGTTCACAAGTCCATCGGCAAGTGTCTCGGACTCCACCTCTGCTAGCGTGTCACAGAGTGTATCGCCATCCATCTCCACCACCGCGTCACAGAGTTTTTCACACTCCACGTCCACAAGTGTGTCGGCGAGTATGTCGGCGTCCACATCAGCTAGCGTGTCAACCAGTGTGTCGTCATCGATATCCCCATCAGTGTCCCAGAGCGTCTCGCCATCCACGTCCACCGGTGCATCGGCAAGTGTCTCGGACTCCACCTCTGCTAGCGTTTCTCAGAGTGTATCGCCATCGACCTCCACCAGCGTGTCACAGAGTGTATCGCCGTCGATATCCACCAGCGTGTCACAGAGTGTATCGCTATCCACGTTCGCAAGTCCATCGGCAAGTGTCTCGGACTCCACGTCCACAAGTGTGTCGGCGAGTATGTCGGCCTCCACATCAGCTAGCGTGTCAGCGAGTGTGTCGCCAACAACATCCCCATCAGTGTCCCAGAGCGTCTCGGCATCCACGTCCACCAGTGTATCGGCAAGTATCCCTGCCTCCACCTCTGCTAGCGAGTCACAGAATGTTTCGCTATCGATCTCCACTAGCGTGTCACACAGTCTTTCAGGCTCCACGACCACAAGTCTATCGGCAAGTGTCTCGGACTCGACCTCTACTAGCGTTTCAGAGAGTGTATCGCCATCCATCTCCATCAGCGTGTCACAGAGCGTTTCGACGTCGACGTCCACAAGTCTATCGGCAAGTGTCTCGGACTCCACCTCTGCTAGCGTGTCCCAGAATGTATCGCCATCGATCTCCACCATCGTGTCACAGAGTGTCTCAGTCTCCACGTCCACAAGTGTGTCGTCAAGCGTCTCAGCCTCCACCTCACCTAGCGTGTCAGCAAGTGTGTCACCTTCGATTTCCGCAAGCGTGTCGCACAGTATCTCGGCCTCCACGTCCACAAGTGTGTCGGCAAGTATCTCGCCCTCCACATCAGCTAGCGTGTCAGCCAGTGTGTCGCCATCGACCTCCCCATCAGTTTCCCAGAGCGTCTCGCCATCCAGGTCCACCAGTGTATCGGCAAGTGTCTCGGACTCCACCTCTGCTAGCGTGTCACAGAGTGTATCGCCATCGATCTCCACCAGCGTGTCACAGAGTGTATCGGTATCCACGTTCACAAGTCCATCGGCAAGTGCCTCGGACTCCACCTCTGCTAGCGTGTCACAGAGTGTATCGCCATCCATCTCCACCACCGCGTCACAGAGTTTTTCACACTCCACGTCCACAAGTGTGTCGACAAATATCTCGGTCTCAACCTCAGCTAGCGTTTCACAGAGTGTATCACCATCGACCTCCGCATCAGTGTCAAGGAGCCTCTCGGTATCCAGGTCCACAAGTGTATCGGCAAGTGTCTCGGCCTCCACCTCTGCTAGCGTGTCTGAGAGTGTATCGCCATCAATCTCCACCAGCGTGTCACAGAGTGTCTCGGCATCCACGTCCACAAGTCTATCGCCAAGTGTCTCTGACTCCACCTCTGCTAGCATGTCAACTAGTGTGTCGCCATCGATTTCCGCAAGCAAGTCGCTGAGTGTCTCGGCCTCCACGTCCACAAGTGTGTCGGCGAGTATGTCGGCCTCCACATCAGCTAGCGTGTCACCCAGTGTGTCGCCATCGACATCCCCATCAGTGTCCCAGAGCGTCTCGCCATCCATGTCCACCAGTGTATCGGCAAGTGTCTCGGACTCCACCTCTGCTAGCGTGTCACAGAGTGTATCACCATCGATCTCCACCAGCGTGTCACAGAGTGTATCGGTATCCACGTTCACAAGTCCATCGGCAAGTGTCTCGGAATCCACCTCTGCTAGCGTGTCAAAGAGTGTATCGCCATCCATCTCCTCCACCGCGTCACAGAGTTTTTCACACTCCACGTCCACAAGTGTGTCGACAAGTATTTCGGTCTCAACCTCAGCTAGCGTTTCACAGAGTGTATCACCATCGACCTCCGCATCAGTGTCAAAGAGCCTCTCGGTATCCAGGTCCACAAGTGTATCGGCAAGTGTCTCGGCCTCCACCTCTGCTAGCGTGTCTGAGAGTGTATCGCCATCAATCTCCACCAGCGTGTCACAGAGTGTCTCGGCATCCACGTCCACAAGTTTATCGGCAAGTGTCTCAGACTCAAACTCTGCTAGCGTGTCAACTAGTGTGTCGCCATCGATTTCCGCAAGCAAGTCGCAGAGCGTCTCGGCATCCACGTCCACCAGTGTATCGCCAAGTATCTCTGCCTCCACCTCTGCTAGCGAGTCACAGAGTGTTTCGCTATCGATCTCCACCAGCGTGTCACACAGTCTTTCAGCCTCCACGACCACAAGTCTATCGGCAAGTGTCTCGGACTCGACCTCTACTAGCGTTTCACAGAGTGTATCGCCATCCATCTCCATCAGCGTGTCACAGAGCGTTTCGACGTCGACGTCCACAAGTCTATCGGCAAGTGTCTCGGACTCCACCTCTGCTAGCGTGTCCCAGAGTGTATCGCCATCGATCTCCACCAGCGTGTCACAGAGTGTCTCAGCCTCCACGTCCACAAGTGTGTCGTCAAGCGTTTCAGCCTCCACCTCACCTAGCGTGTCAGCAAGTGTGTCACCTTCGATTTCCGCAAGCGTGTCGCACAGTATCTCGGCCTCCACGTCCGCAAGTGTGTCGGCAAGTATCTCTCCCTCCACATCAGCTAGCGTGTCAGCCAGTGTGTCGCCATCGACCTCCCCATCAGTGTCCCAGAGCGTCTCGCCATCCAGGTCCACCAGTGTATCGGCAAGTGTCTCGGACTCCACCTCTGCTAGCGTGTCTCAGAATGTATCGCGATCAATCTCCACCAGCGTGTCACAGAGTGTCTCGGCATCCACGTCCACAAGTCTATCGGCAAGTGTCTCTGACTCCACCTCTGCTAGCGTGTCAACTAGTGTGTCGTCATCGATTTCCGCAAGCAAGTCGCAGAGTGTCTCGGCCTCCACGTCCACAAGTGTGTCGGCGAGTATGTCGGCCTCCACATCGGCTAGCGTGTCAGCCAGTGTGTCGCCATCGACATCCCCATCAGTGTCCCAGAGCGTCTCGCTATCCACGTCCACCAGTGCATCGGCAAGTGTCTCGGACTCCACCTCTGCTAGCGTGTCACAGAGTGTATCGCCCTCGACCTCCACCAGTGTGTCACAGAGTGTATCGCCGTCGATATCCACCAGCGTGTCACAGAATGTATCGGTATCCACGTTCGCAAGTCCATCGGCAAGTGTCTCGGACTCCACGTCCGCAAGTGTGTCGGCGAGTATGTCGGCCTCCACATCAGCTAGCGTGGCAGCCAGTGTGTCGCCAACAACCTCCGCATCAGTGTCCCAGAGCGTCTCGGCATCCACGTCCACCAGTGTATCGGTAATTATCTCTGTCTCCACCTCTGCTAGCGAGTCACAGAGTGTTTCGCTATCGATCTCCACCAGCGTGTCACACAGTCTTTCAGCCTCCACGACCACAAGTCTATCGGCAAGTGTCTCGGACTCGACCTCTACTAGCGTTTCACAGAGTGTATCGCCATCCATCTCCATCAGCGTGTCACAGAGCGTTTCGACGTCGACGTCCACAAGTCTATCGGCAAGTGTCTCGGACTCCACCTCTGCTAGCGTGTCACAGAGTGTATCGCCATCGACCTCCACCAGTGTGTCACAGAGTGTATCGCCGTCGATATCCACCAGCGTGTCACAGAGTGTATCGGTATCCACGTTCGCAAGTCCATCGGCAAGTGTCTCGGACTCCACGTCCACAAGTGTGTCGGCGAGTATGTCGGCCTCCACCTCACCTAGCGTGTCAGCTAGTGTGTCACCATCGATTTCCCCAAGCGTGTCGCAGAGTATCTCGGCCTCCACGTCCACAAGTGTGTCGGCAAGTATCTCGCCCTCCACATCAGCTAGCGTGTCAGCCAGTGTGTCGCCATCGACTTCCGCATCAGTGTCCCAGAGCGTCTCGCCATCCAGGTCCACCAGTGTATCGGCAAGTGTCTCGGACTCCACCTCTGCTAGCGTGTCTCAGAGTGTATCGCCATCAATCTCCACCAGCGTGTCACAGAGTGTCTCGGCATCCACGTCCACAAGTCTATCGGCAAGTGTCTCTGACTCCACCTCTGCTAGCGTGTCAACTAGTGTGTCGCCATCGATTTCCGCAAGCAATTCGCAGAGTTTCTCGGCCTCCACGTCCACAACTGTGTCGGCGAGTATGTCGGCCTCCACATCAGCTAGCGTGTCTGGCAGTGTGTCGCCGTCGACATCCCCATCAGTATCCCAGAGCGTCTCGCCATCCACGTCCACTAGTGTATCGGCAAGTGTCTCGGACTCCACCTCTGCTAGAGTGTCACAGATTGTATCGCCATCGACCTCTACCAGCGGGTCACAGAGTGTATCGCTATCGATATCCATCAGCGTGTCACAGAGCGTTTCGACGTCGACGTCCACAAGTCTATCGGCAAGTGTCTCGGACTCCACCTCTTCTAGCGTGTCCCAGAGTGTGTCGCCATCGATCTCCACCAGCGTGTCACAGAGTGTCTCAGCCTCCACGTCCACAAGTGTGTCGTCAAGTATCTCGGCCTCCACCTCACCTAGCGTGTCAGCTAGTGTGTCACCATCGATTTCCGCAAGCGTGTCGCACAGTATCTCGGCCTCCACGTCCACAAGTGTGTCGGCAAGTATCTCGCCCTCCACATCAGCTAGCGTGTCAGCCAGTGTGTCGCCATCGACCTCCCCATCAGTTTCCCAGAGCGTCTCGCCATCCAGGTCCACCAGTGTATCGGCAAGTGTCTCGGACTCCACCTCTGCTAGCGTGTCACAGAGTGTATCGCCATCGATCTCCACCAGCGTGTCACAGAGTGTATCGGTATCCACGTTCACAAGTCCATCGGCAAGTGCCTCGGACTCCACCTCTGCTAGCGTGTCACAGAGTGTATCGCCATCCATCTCCACCACCGCGTCACAGAGTTTTTCACACTCCACGTCCACAAGTGTGTCGACAAGTATCTCGGTCTCAACCTCAGCTAGCGTTTCACAGAGTGTATCACCATCGACCTCCGCATCAGTGTCAAAGAGCCTCTCGGTATCCAGGTCCACAAGTGTATCGGCAAGTGTCTCGGCCTCCACCTCTGCTAGCGTGTCTCAGAGTGTATCGCCATCAATCTCCACCAGCGTGTCACAGAGTGTCTCGGCATCCACGTCTACAAGTGTATCGGCAAGTGTTTCTGACTCCACCTCTGCTAGCGTGTCAACTAGTGTGTCGCCATCGATTTCCGCAAGCAAGTCGCAGAGTGTCTCGGCCTCCACGTCCACAAGTGTGTCGGCGAGTATGTCGGCCTCCACATCAGCTAGCGTGTCAGCCAGTGTGTCGCCATCGACATCCCCATCAGTGGCCCAGAGGGTCTCGCCATCCACGTCCACCAGTGTATTGGCAAGTGTCTCGGACTCCACCTCTGCTAGCATGTCACAGAGTGTATCGCCATCCATCTCCACCACCGCGTCACAGAGTTTTTCACACTCCACGTCCACAAGTGTGTCGACAAGTATCCCGGTCTCAACCTCAGCTAGCGTTTCACAGAGTGTATCACCATCGATCTCCGCATCAGTGTCAAAGAGCCTCTCGGTATCCAGGTCCACAAGTGTATCGGCAAGTGTCTCGGACTCCACCTCTGCTAGCGTGTCACTGAGTGTATCGCCATCGATCTCCACCAGCGTGTCACAGAGTGTATCGGTATCCACGTTCACAAGTCCATCGGCAAGTGCCTCGGACTCCACCTCTGCTAGCGTGTCACAGAGTGTATCGCCATCCATCTCCACCACCGCGTCACAGAGTTTTTCACACTCCACGTCCACAAGTGTATCGACAAGTATCCCGGTCTCAACCTCAGCTAGCGTTTCACAGAGTGTATCACCATCGATCTCCGCATCAGTGTCAAAGAGCCTCTCGGTATCCAGGTCCATAAGTGTATCGGCAAGTGTCTCGGCCTCCACCTCTGCTAGCGTGTCTCAGAGTGTGTCGCCAACAACCTCCCCATCAGTGTCCCAGAGCGTCTCTGCATCCACGTCCACCAGTGTATCGCCAAGTATCTCTGCCTCCACCTCTGCTAGCGAGTCACCGAGTGTTTCGCTATCGATCTCCACCAGCGTGTCACACAGTCTTTCAGCCTCCACGACCACAAGTCTATCGGCAAGTGTCTCGGACTCGACCTCTACTAGCGTTTCACAGAGTGTATCGCCATCCATCTCCATCAGCGTGTCACAGAGCGTTTCGACGTCGACGTCCACAAGTCTATCGGCAAGTGTCTCGGACTCCACCTCTGCTAGCGTGTCCCAGAGTGTATCGCCATCGATCTCCACCGGCGTGTCACAGAGTGTCTCAGCCTCCACGTCCACAAGTGTGTCGTCAAGCGTCTCAGCCTCCACCTCACCTAGCGTGTCAGCAAGTGTGTCACCTTCGATTTCCGCAAGCGTGTCGCACAGTATCTCGGCCTCCACGTCCGTAAGTGTGTCGGCAAGTATCTCACCCTCCACATCAGCTAGCGTGTCAGCCAGTGTGTCGCCATCGACCTCCCCATCAGTGTCCCAGAGCGTCTCGCCATCCAGGTCCACCAGTGTATCGGCAAGTGTCTCGGACTCCACCTCTGCTAGCGTGTCTCAGAATGTATCGCGATCAATCTCCACCAGCGTGTCACAGAGTGTCTCGGCATCCACGTCCACAAGTCTATCGGCAAGTGTCTCTGACTCCACCTCTGCTAGCGTGTCAACTAGTGTGTCGCTATCGATTTCCGCAAGCAAGTCGCAGAGTGTCTTGGCCTCCACGTCCACAAGTGTGTCGGCGAGTATGTCGGCCTCCACATCGGCTAGCGTGTCAGCCAGTGTGTCGCCATCGACATCCCCATCAGTGTCCCAGAGCGTCTCGCCATCCACGTCCACCAGTGCATCGGCAAGTGTCTCGGACTCCACCTCTGCTAGCGTGTCACAGAGTGTATCGCCATCGACCTCCACCAGTGTGTCACAGAGTGTATCGCCGTCGATATCCACCAGCGTGTCACAGAGTGTATCGGTATCCACGTTCGCAAGTCCATCGGCAAGTGTCTCGGACTCCACGTCCGCAAGTGTGTCGGCGAGTATGTCGGCCTCCACATCAGCTAGCGTGGCAGCCAGTGTGTCGCCAACAACCTCCGCATCAGTGTCCCAGAGCGTCTCGGCATCCACGTCCACCAGTGTATCGGCAATTATCTCTGTCTCCACCTCTGCTAGCGAGTCACAGAGTGTTTCGCTATCGATCTCCACCAGCGTGTCACACAGTCTTTCAGCCTCCACGACCACAAGTCTATCGGCAAGTGTCTCGGACTCGACCTCTACTAGCGTTTCACAGAGTGTATCGCCATCCATCTCCATCAGCGTGTCACGGAGCGTTTCGACGTCGACGTCCACAAGTCTATCGGCAAGTGTCTCGGACTCCACCTCTGCTAGCGTGTCACAGAGTGTATTGCCATCGACCTCCACCAGTGTGTCACAGAGTGTATCGCCGTCGATATCCACCAGCGTGTCACAGAGTGTATCGGTATCCACGTTCGCAAGTCCATCGGCAAGTGTCTCGGACTCCACGTCCACAAGTGTGTCGGCGAGTATGTCGGCCTCCACCTCACCTAGCGTGTCAGCTAGTGTGTCACCATCGATTTCCCCAAGCGTGTCGCAGAGTATCTCGGCCTCCACGTCCACAAGTGTGTCGGCAAGTATCTCGCCCTCCACATCAGCTAGCGTGTCAGCCAGTGTGTCGCCATCGACTTCCCCATCAGTGTCCCAGAGCGTCTCGCCATCCAGGTCCACCAGTGTATCGGCAAGTGTCTCGGACTCCACCTCTGCTAGCGTGTCTCAGAGTGTATCGCCATCAATCTCCACCAGCGTGTCACAGAGTGTCTCGGCATCCACGTCCACAAGTCTATCGGCAAGTGTCTCTGACTCCACCTCTGCTAGCGTGTCAACTAGTGTGTCGCCATCGATTTCCGCAAGCAATTCGCAGAGTGTCTCGGCCTCCACGTCCACAACTGTGTCGGCGAGTATGTCGGCCTCCACATCAGCTAGCGTGTCAGGCAGTGTGTCGCCGTCGACATCCCCATCAGTATCCCAGAGCGTCTCGCCATCCACGTCCACTAGTGTATCGGCAAGTGTCTCGGACTCCACCTCTGCTAGAGTGTCACAGAGTGTATCGCCATCGACCTCTACCAGCGGGTCACAGAGTGTATCGCTATCGATATCCATCAGCGTGTCACAGAGCGTTTCGACGTCGACGTCCACAAGTCTATCGGCAAGTGTCTCGGACTCCACCTCTGCTAGCGTGTCCCAGAGTGTGTCGTCATCGATCTCCACCAGCGTGTCACAGAGTGTCTCAGCCTCCACGTCCACAAGTGTGTCGTCAAGTATCTCGGCCTCCACCTCACCTAGCGTGTCAGCTAGTGTGTCACCATCGATTTCCGCAAGCGTGTCGCACAGTATCTCGGCCTCCACGTCCACAAGTGTGTCGGCAAGTATCTCGCCCTCCACATCAGCTAGCGTGTCAGCCAGTGTGTCGCCATCGACCTCCCCATCAGTTTCCCAGAGCGTCTCGCCATCCAGGTCCACCAGTGTATCGGCAAGTGCCTCGGACTCCACCTCTGCTAGCGTGTCACAGAGTGTATCGCCATCCATCTCCACCACCGCGTCACAGAGTTTTTCACACTCCACGTCCACAAGTGTGTCGACAAGTACCTCGGTCTCAACCTCAGCTAGCGTTTCACAGAGTGTATCACCATCGACCTCCGCATCAGTGTCAAAGAGCCTCTCGGTATCCAGGTCCACAAGTGTATCGGCAAGTGTCTCGGCCTCCACCTCTGCTAGCGTGTCTCAGAGTGTATCGCCATCAATCTCCACCAGCGTGTCACAGAGTGTCTCGGCATCCACGTCTACAACTCTATCGGCAAGTGTTTCTGACTCCACCTCTGCTAGCGTGTCAACTAGTGTGTTGCCATCGATTTCCGCAAGCAAGTCGCAGAGTGTCTCGGCCTCCACGTCCACAAGTGTGTCGGCGAGTATGTCGGCCTCCACATCAGCTAGCGTGTCGGCCAGTGTGTCGCCGTCGACATCCCCATCAGTGGCCCAGAGCGTCTCGCCATCCACGTCCACTTGTGTATTGGCAAGTGTCTCGGACTCCACCTCTGCTAGCGTGTCACAGAGTGTATCGCCATCCATCTCCACCACCGCGTCACAGAGTTTTTCACACTCCACGTCCACAAGTGTGTCGACAAGTATCTCGTTCTCAACCTCAGCTAGCGTTTCACAGAGTGTATCACCATCGACCTCCGCATCAGCGTCAAAGAGCCTCTCGGTATCCAGGTCCACAAGTGTATCGGCAAGTGTCTCGGCCTCCACCTCTGCTAGCATGTCTCAAAGTGTATCGCCATCAATCTCCACCAGCGTGTCACAGAGTGTCTCGGCATCCACGTCCACAAGTCTATCGGCAAGTGTCTCTGACTCCACCTCTGCTAGCGTGTCAACTAGTGTGTCGCCATCGATTTCAGCAAGCAAGTCGAAGAGTGTCTCGGCCTCCACGTCCACAAGAGTGTCGGCGAGTATGTCGGCCTCCACATCAGCTAGCGTGTCAGCCAGTGTGTCGCCATCGACATCCCTATCAGTGTCCCAGAGCGTTTCGCCATCCACGTCCACCAGTGTATCGGCAAGTGTCTCGGACTCCACCTCTGCTAGCGTGTCACAGACTGTATCGCCATCGACTTCCACCAGCGTGTCACAAAGTGTATCGCCATCGATATCCACCAGCGTGTCACAGAGTTTATCGGTATCCACGTTCGCAAGTCTATCGGCAAGTGTCTCAGACTCCACGTCCACAAGTGTGTCGACGAGTATGTCGGCCTCCACATCAGCTAGCGTGTCAGCCAGTGTGTCGCCAACAACCTCCGCATCAGTGTCCCAGAGCGTCTCGGCATCCACGTCGACCAGTGTATCGGCAATTATCTCTGCCTCCACCTCTGCTAGCGAGTCACAAAGTGTTTCGCTATCGATCTCCACCAGCGTGTCACACAGTCTTTCAGCCTCCACGACCACAAGTCTATCGGCAAGTGTCTCGGACTCGACCTCTACTAGCGTTTCACAGAGTGTATCGCCATCCATCTCCATCAGCGTGTCACAGAGCGTTTCGACGTCGACGTCCACAAGTCTGTCGGCAAGTGTCTCGGACTCCACCTCTGCTAGCGTGTCCCAGAGTGTGTCGCCATCGATCTCCACCAGCGTGTCACAGAGTGTCTCAGCCTCCACGTCCACAAGTGTGTCGTCAAGTATCTCGGCCTCCACCTCACCTAGCGTGTCAGCTAGTGTGTCACCATCGATTTCCGCAAGCGTGTCGCACAGTATCTCGGCCTCCACGTCCACAAGTGTGTCGGCAAGTACCTCGCCCTCCACATCAGCTAGCGTGTCAGCCAGTGTGTTGCCATCGACCTCCCCATCAGTTTCCCAGAGCGTCTCGCCATCCAGGTCCACCAGTGTATCGGCAAGTGTCTCGGACTCCACCTCTGCTAGCGTGTCACAGAGTGTATCGCCATCGATCTCCACCAGCGTGTCACAGAGTGTATCGGTATCCACGTTCACAAGTCCATCGGCAAGTGCCTCGGACTCCACCTCTGCTAGCGTGTCACAGAGTGTATCGCCATCCATCTCCACCACCGCGTCACAGAGTTTTTCACACTCCACGTCCACAAGTGTGTCGACAAGTATCTCGGTCTCAACCTCAGCTAGCGTTTCACAGAGTGTATCACCATCGACCTCCGCATCAGTGTCAAAGAGCCTCTCGGTATCCAGGTCCACAAGTGTATCGGCAAGTGTCTCGGCCTCCACCTCTGCTAGCGTGTCTCAGAGTGTATCGCCATCAATCTCCACCAGCGTGTCACAGAGTGTCTCGGCATCCACGTCCACAAGTCTATCGGCAAGTGTATCTGACTCTATCTCTGCTAGCGTGTCAAGTAGTGTGTCGCCATCGATTTACGCAAGCAAGTCGCAGAGTGTCTCGGCCTCCACGTCCACAAGTGTGTCGGCGAGTATGTCGGCCTCCACATCAGCTAGCGTGTCAGCCAGTGTGTCGCCATCGACATCCCCATCAGTGTCCCAGAGCGTCTCGCCATCCAGGTCCACCAGTGTATCGGCAAGTGTCTCGGACTCCACCTCTGCTAGCGTGTCACAGAGTTTATCGCCATCGATCTCCACCAGCGTGTCACAGAGTGTATCGGTATCCACGTCCACCAGTGTATCGGCAAGTGTCTCGGACTCCACCTCTGGTAGCGTGTCACAGAGTGTATCGCCATCGACCTCCACCAGCGTGTCACAGAGTGTATCGCCGTCGATATCCACCAGCGTGTCACAGAGTGTATCGGTATCCACGTTCGCAAGTCCATCGGCAAGTGTCTCGGACTCCACGTCCACAAGTGTGTTGGCGAGTATGTCGGCCTCCACATCAGCTAGCGTGTCAGCCAGTGTGTCGCCAACAATCTCCGCATCAGTGTCCCAGAGCGTCTCGGCATCCACGTCGACCAGTGTATCGGCAATTATCTCCGCCTCCACCTCTGCTAGCGAGTCACAGAGTGTTTCGCTATCGATCTCCACCAGCTTGTCACACAGTCTTTCAGCCTCCACGACCACAAGTCTATCGGCAAGTGTCTCGGACTCGACCTCTACTAGCGTTTCACAGAGTGTATCGCCATCCACCTCCATCAGCGTGTCACAGAGCGTTTCGACGTCGACCTCCACAAGTCTATCGGCAAGTGTCTTGGACTCCACCTCTGCTAGCGTGTCCCAGAGTGTATCGCCATCGATCTCCACCAGCGTGTCACAGAGTGTCTCAGCCTCCACGTCCACAAGTGTGTCGTCAAGTATCTCGGCCTCCACCTCACCTAGCGTGTCAGCTAGTGTGTCACCATCGATTTCCGCAAGCGTGTCGCAGGGTATCTCGGCCTCCATATCCACAAGTGTGTCGGCAAGTATCTCGCCCTCCACATCAGCTAGCGTGTCAGCCAGTGTGTCGCCATCGACCTCCCCATCAGTGTCCCAGAGCGTCTCGCCATCCAGGTCCACCAGTGTATCGGCAAGTGTCTCGGACTGCACCTCTGCTAGCGTGTCACAGAGTGTATCGCCATCGATCTCCACCAGCGTGTCACAGAGTGTATCGGTATCCAC
Source organism: Dendrophyllia cribrosa (assembly GCA_024195265.1). Lineage (NCBI taxonomy): Eukaryota > Metazoa > Cnidaria > Anthozoa > Scleractinia > Dendrophylliidae > Dendrophyllia > Dendrophyllia cribrosa. The sequence goes on from JAJLRJ010000009.1 coordinate 6,806,544, forward strand.
GTTCACAAGTCCATCGGCAAGTGTCTCGGACTCCACCTCTGCTAGCGTGTCACAGAGTGTATCGCCATCCATCTCCACCACCGCGTCACAGAGTTTTTCACACTCCACGTCCACAAGTGTGTCGACAAGTACCTCGGTCTCAACCTCAGCTAGCGTTTCACAGAGTGTATCACCATCGACCTCCACATCAGTGTCAAAGAGCCTCTCGGTATCCAGGTCCACAAGTGTATCGGCAAGTGTCTCGGCCTCCACCTCTGCTAGCGTGTCTCAGAGTGTATCGCCATCAATCTCCACCAGCGTGTCACAGAGTGTCTCGGCATCCACGTCTACAACTCTATCGGCAAGTGTTTCTGACTCCACCTCTGCTAGCGTGTCAACTAGTGTGTCGCCATCGATTTCCGCAAGCAAGTCGCACAGTGTCTCGGCCTCCACGTCCACAAGTGTGTCGGCGAGTATGTCGGCCTCCACATCAGCTAGCGTGTCAGCCAGTGTGTCGCCATCGACATCCCCATCAGTGGCCCAGAGCGTCTCGCCATCCACGTCCACCAGTGTATTGGCAAGTGTCTCGGACTCCACCTCTGCTAGCGTGTCACAGAGTGTATCGCCATCCATCTCCACCACCGCGTCACAGAGTTTTTCACACTCCACGTCCACAAGTGTGTCAACAAGTATCTCGGTCTCAACCTCAGCTAGCGTTTCACAGAGTGTATCACCATCGACCTCCGCATCAGTGTCAAAGAGCCTCTCGGTATCCAGGTCCACAAGTGTATCGGCAAGTGTCTCGGCCTCCACCTCTGCTAGCGTGTCTCAAAGTGTATCGCCATCCATCTCCACCAGCGTGTCACAGAGTGTCTCGGCATCCACGTTCACAAGTCTATCGGCAAGTGTCTCTGACTCCACCTCTTCTAGCGTGTCAACTAGTGTGTCGCCATCGATTTCCGCAAGCAAGTGGCAGAGTGTATCGGCCTCCACGTCCACAATTGTGTCGGCGAGTATGTCGGCCTCCACATCAGCTTGCGTGTCAGCCAGTGTGTTGCCATCGACATCCCCATCAGTGTCCCAGAGCGTCTCGCCATCCACGTCCACCAGTGTATCGGCAAGTGTCTCGGACTCCACCTCTGCTAGCGTGTCACAGACTGTATCGCCATCGACCTCCACCAGCGTGTCACAGAGTGTATCGCCATCGATATCCACCAGCGTGTCACAGAGTGTATCGGTATCCACGTTCGCAAGTCTATCGGCAATTGTCTCGGGCTCCACGTCCACAAGTGTGTCGGCGAGTATGTCGGCCTCCACATCAGCTAGCGTGTCAGCCAGTGTGTCGCCAACAACCTCCGCATCAGTGTCCCAGAGCGTCTCGGCATCCACGTCGACCAGTGTATCGGCAATTATCTCCGCCTCCACCTCTGCTAGCGAGTCACAGAGTGTTTCGCTATCGATCTCCACCAGCTTGTCACACAGTCTTTCAGCCTCCACGACCACAAGTCTATCGGCAAGTGTCTCGGACTCGACCTCTACTAGCGTTTCACAGAGTGTATCGCCATCCATCTCCATCAGCGTGTCACAGAGCGTTTCGACGTCGACGTCCACAAGTCTATCGGCAAGTTTCTCGGACTCCACCTCTGCTAGCGTGTCCCAGAGTGTATCGCCATCGATCTCCACCAGCGTGTCACAGAGTGTCTCAGCCTCCACGTCCACAAGTGTGTCGTCAAGTATCTCGGCCTCCACCTCACCTAGCGTGTCAGCTAGTGTGTCACCATCGATTTCCGCAAGCGTGTCGCACAGTATCTCGGCCTCCACGTCCACAAGTGTGTCGGCAAGTATCTCGCCCTCCACATCAGCTAGCGTGTCAGCCAGTGTGTCGCCATCGACCTCCCCATCAGTTTCCAAGAGGGTCTCGCCATCCAGGTCCACCAGTGTATCGGCAAGTGTCTCGGACTCCACCTCTGCTAGCGTGTCACTGAGTGTATCGCCATCGATCTCCACCAGCGTGTCACAGAGTGTATCGGTATCCACGTTCACAAGTCCATCGGCAAGTGCCTCGGACTCCTCCTCTGCTAGCGTGTCACAGAGTGTATCGCCATCCATCTCCACCACCGCGTCACAGAGTTTTTCACACTCCACGTCCACAAGTGTGTCGACAAGTATCCCGGTCTCAACCTCAGCTAGCGTTTCACAGAGTGTATCACCATCGATCTCCGCATCAGTGTCAAAGAGCCTCTCGGTATCCAGGTCCATAAGTGTATCGGCAAGTGTCTCGGCCTCCATCTCTGCTAGCGTGTCTCAGAGTGTATCGCCATCAATCTCCACCAGCGTGTCACAGAGTGTCTCGGCATCCACGTCCACAAGTCTATCGGCAAGTGTATCTGACTCTACCTCTGCTAGCGTGTCAACTAGTGTGTCGCCATCGATTTCCGCAAGCAAGTCGCGGAGTGTCTCGGCCTCCACGTCCACAAGTGTGTCGGCGAGTATGTCGGCTTCCACATCAGCTAGCGTGTCAGCCAGTGTGTCGCCATCGACCTCCCCATCAGTGTCCCAGAGCGTCTCGCCATCCAGGTCCACCAGTGTATCGGCAAGTTTCTCGGACTCCACCTCTGCTAGCGTGTCACAGAGTGTATCGCCATCGATCTCCACCAGCGTGTCACAGAGTGTATCGGTATCCACGTCCACCAGTGTATCGGCAAGTGTCTCGGACTCCACCTCTGGTAGCGTGTCACAGAGTGTATCGCCATCCATCTCCACCACCGCGTCACAGAGTTTTTCACACTCCACGTCCACAAGTGTGTCGACAAGTATCTCGGTCTCAACCTCAGCTAGCGTTTCACAGAGTGTATCACCATCGACCTCCGCATCAGTGTCAAAGAGCCTCTCGGTATCCAGGTCCACAAGTGTATCGGCAAGTGTCTCTGACTCCACCTCTGCTAGCGTGTCAACTAGTATGTCGCCATCGATTTCCGCAAGCAAGTCGCAGAGTGTCTCGGCCTCCACGTCCACAAGTGTGTCGGCGAGTATGTCGGCCTCCACATCAGCTAGCGTGTCAGCCAGTTTGTCGCCATCGACCTCCCCATCAGTGTCCCAGAGCGTCTCGCCATCCAGGTCCACCAGTGTATCGGCAAGTGTCTCGGACTCCAGCTCTGCTAGCGTGTCTCAGAGTGTATCGCCATCAATCTCCACCAGCGTGTCACAGAGTGTCTCGGCATCCACGTCCACAGGTCTATCGGCAAGTGTCTGTGACTCCACCTCTGCTAGCGTGTCAACTAGTGTGTCGCCATCGATTTCCGCAAGCAAGTCGCAGAGTGTCTCGGCCTCCACGTCCACAAGTGTGTCGGCGAGTATGTCGGCCTCCACATCAGCTAGCGTGTCAGCCAGTGTATCGTCATACATCTCCACCACCGCGTCACAGAGTTTCTCATACTCCACCTCCACAAGTGTGTCGACAAGTATCTCCGTCTCAACCTCCGGTAGCGTTTCACAGAGTGTATCACCATCGACCTTCGCATCAGTGTCAAAGAGCCTCTCGGCATACAAGTCCACAAGTGTATCGGCAATTGTCTTGGCCTCCACCTTTGCTAGCGTGTCACAGAGTGTATCGCCATTAATCTCCACTAGCGTGTCACAGAGTGTCTCGGCATCCACGTCCACAAGTCTTTCGGCAAGTGTCTCGGACTCCACCTCTGTTAGCGTGTCACAGAGTGTATCGCCATCGATCTCCACCAGCGTGTCACAGAGTGTCTCAGTCTCCCCGTTTAGGAGTGTATCGGGTAGTGTGTCGACGTCCACCTCTGCTAGCGTGTCTCAGAGTGTCTCAGCCTCCACCACCACAAGTGTGTCGGCAAGTATCTCGGTCTTCACCGCTGCTAGCCTGTCACCCAGTTTGTCGCCATCAACCTCCGCAAGTGTGTCACAGAGTGTCTCGGCATCCACGTCCACAAGTGTATCAGCAAGGGTCTCGACCTCCAACTCTGGTAGCGTGTTAAGGAGTGTATCGCCTTCGATCTCCCCCAGGGTGTCACATAGTTTCTCATATTACACGTCCACAAGTTGGTCGGCAAGTGTCTCGTCCTCCACATCTACTAGCGTTTCAGCCAATGTGTCGCTATCGACCTCCGCGAGTGTGTCACAGAGTGTCTCGGCCTCCACGGCCACAAGTGTATCTACATGTTGCTCGTCCTCCACCTCTGCTATCGTGTCAGCGGATGTGTCGCCATCGATCTCCGCCACCGGCTCTCTGATTGTCTCAGCTTCCTTGTTGGCCAGTGTGTCGGCGATTGTTTCGGCCTCCACTTCTTTTAGTGTGTCAGCCAGTGTGTCGCTATCGACTTCGCCGAACGTGTCACCGAGTGTCTCGGCCCCCACTTCCACACGTTTGTCGGCAAGTGTCTCGGCCTCCGCCTCTGCTATCGTGTCAACGATTGTTTTGCCATCGATCTCCGCCAGTGTGTCTAAGAGTGTCTCAGCGTCTCCTTTGGGCACTGTGTCGAGAAGTGTCTCGGTCTCCATGTGTGCTAGCGTGTCAGCCATTGTGTCGCAGTCGTTCTCAATTTTGCCATCTACGTCAACGGTATCAGTGCAGCTTTCATGTTTGCCAGGATTTAGTGGGGTTAATTGTGATGAAAGTTAGTATTACGTTTGGCCTCACTATAAATTTTTGTTGTTTTGTTGATGTTTTTTGTTTTTTGTTTTAGGGTATGCAATGCTAGCTTGTTTTATTTAATACTTTATTTTATAGTAGGTGAATCTTTGTCTTTTGATATGGAAATAATTGCAGGAAAAAAACTTGACGTGCGTGTTTTATTGTGGCATTTAAACGTCTCGTAACGATCATTTCTCGACGATCGTCTATCTCGATGAAAAACATGCTCTTGTTGTATAAGTGTTACGTTAGAACCAATGCTATAATAGTAAAGAAGAATTCTTACGCTGATCTTTTCTAATGTCTTATTGTTTTACTTTTTGCAGATATTAACGATTGTTTAGGCGTGAGTTGTTCTGGCAATGGTAATTGCATTGACCAGGTGAATGGATATAAATGCCAATGCAATGAAGGGTTCTTTGGAAGCAATTGCGAAACAGGTACGACAAATCCAATTTAGTATTTTGGGGAAAAGAAAAAGAAGTATTATTTTTAAGATTCGCTGTTTTCAGATTCAAGGGCTTATACAGGCTCATTCATGTTTGTACAGCACCTCTTTGACATTCGGTTAAAAGAAACAGAAATTACACAGAAGTCGAGTATAGGAGACAGATAGGAATAGTTTTCCTCCGCAAGAGAATCATTCCAGTACAAAGCATTTCATTTCATTTCATTTCCATGATTCAATTTGTTTGATAATTATATGCATCGTCAATAAGATGTATTTGTCACATTGTTTGTTATAAAACTGTACTTTTGGCAGTGTCCTACTGAAAACCACCCAACATATAGTCACATATAATATAAATATATATTTGTCACAAATGAAGACGAACCAATACTTTTTCCTTACTTTTTTTTTTTCCTTTTTCCTTTTTCCTTTTTCCATTTTTGGTGTCAGGAAAAAGTATTGGTTCGTCTTCATTTGTGACAAATTTATATTATTTTTATGAAAGACTGGACAAGTGGATGCTTGTGGAAAGTTTATATATATATATAGATAGATAAAAAGGCTGAGCCTAACAGCGTCGCTCTCTAAACAAGGTTAACTAAGATAATATAAAACTAAGGTGAAAGGTCGGAAGCACAAAAATTTAGATTGACGACCGGGCTATTTTTTAATTTTAGCAATTCTCAAAAACAGTATTACGCGACTGTCTGCACAGTCTGCACAGTACATTTAGACCGTACAAAAGTTCACAAAAACAACTTTTTCTCCGTCTGGAATAACTAGTACGACTACTTTCCAAATAAAATACAATTGTTGCTTGTCAAAAATTGCCCGAGAAACTAATTTGGAAATCAAAATTGCAAAAAAATACACAAACATATTTGTATAAGGCCACGCGAGTGAAGTTAGAACTATATAAAATTCAAGTCTTGTTTTGTTCACATAAAATCGCTTTTCAACCTATGTAATGAATAAATAAAGACATAAAAATAAACAACACAATCTTCTTTCGAAAAATTTTATTCAAATCTCCATGAGTTTCTGTTTAAACGCAAAACGCGAACCATTTATAGCGCATCGAGGCCGAGCTGATTGTCTTCGATGAAAGAAATCATAAAACGACTGAATTTAAGCACGTTTTATAACCTAATTATTCAAAATTGAAGCCTTTTTAAATGGTAGCCAAAATTGCACAATATAGAACAGTAAAGTGATGATATTAAGCTTAACTAAGGTGAAAAGGTCGGAAGCACAAAATTTAAACTCAAAAGAGTTTAACTGTAAACAAATGCTTCGACAATCTTCCAGCTTCAATTTAAGACGAAATCAGGTTTTAAAATAATGCAGGGCCCCACTGAAAACCGCCAAGGCGAGTGGGCTCCCTGGTTAAATATTATTATTATTATTATTATAATTAATAATAATATATACAGAACGGCAAACTCGCTGATGTTTATCGGCGAATTAGTTCCGCCCCTTGACTGCAGGCCTGGGAAACAACGCGCGGAGGCTGGGTAGAGGGAAAAGAAAAGCGTGGGGAACGCTGGGAAGGGGAGGGAGAGACACTTTCTCCCTTTTCCCATCGTTTCCCACGCTTCCGTTTTCTTCACCGTTGTTTACTGATGGGTTACTGTTTACTGATGGGTACCTCTGCGGAGAAGAGAGCGGCCAGTTACTTACATATATCTGAACACATCGAACGAGGCACACGAAAACAAAAGGATATATATTTTAAAATTCCAAACTGTTATTGTTTGAGTTACACTTTTTCTTTTTCTTGTTTTTGTTCTTTGTTTTTCTTTTCTTTCCCAGGGCTTTTCACAATAAGTCGGAATGGTCTAACCTTGATATTTGTGTAGGAGTTGGATAAGAATAATTCTATGAACACTTTTTCGTATCACGTAATGTTTTGTTGTAGGCTCAAATTCGTCCATTAAGTTTTAAAATATGGCCCTTTGTTCCCAGTGACACTTCGGGAATGTTGCCGAGATCATGCACGTCGTTTGTCCATCTGAAGGAAGCGCGTTAAACCCTTGAGAACTCAACTAGTGCTGTTGTTGCTACCTTGATATCCGATCAACTCATGCAGCTTAAGTATGCATAGCAAACAAAATTTTCGCCTATTCCTCGTTAGTTTCGTTGTGTCAGTTATTTGCGTGGTGCAAATTGCTCCTTCGGTTCCGCCGAAGATTATAATCTCCCGAGTGAATAGTAATCGCAAAATTAGAATTGCCCTCGTGAGTAACCAGCCTTTTTTTAGCCTTAATCAAATAAAAAAAAATAACAATACCCATCGTGTGAATTTGATCCGCTTTTCTTGACACGTTTGGGGCAGCAGTTAACCCTACATTTTCCGTCGTCCGGTTTAGGTGTAAATATCGACTGGACAATCTTTATAGAGCAAACTACAGAATATACAGGGACACTTTTTCAAATGAAACAAGTATTACTGAAGTGGCTTGGCGGCTCCCTACTCAAGTCGACCGTCGGGCCGTCAAAAAAATATACCTATCTCGTTCTTTAAGCGACTAAGTCGACTGATAAGCCCTGGAGCCGCCCCGCTACTAAAATATGTACCTTCCTCGGTTTATAAGCCAATAAGTTCCCTGACGAGTCGCGGATATTCCGAGAAATGACAAAATATACCTTCCTGGCATTATACGCTTTTCAGTCAGACATGTACCTTGCCCTAAATCTCTTATACTGACATCAGACTTCAACCGAAGAGCCGCTAAACTATGTCAGAAATGGCCCTGTATTCTATAGTTACTCATTCTTTATAAAAATTTTCTTTTGGTGGATTACTGATCCCCCCCCTCAGAAGCATCTGGAATATGCACATGTATATATCCCAAAAGTCGCACATCTTTCTTTTCTACAGATGGTAACCATTCCTAATCACCGTCTTCAAAGTTGACTAAATACCCATTTGACTTATTCCAGGCGGCGATGAATTACTTCGCCGATGATCATCGGCGAGATTTGGTGTTCTTCTTATATATAGACAGAATGACTTCGCCGATGAACATCGGCGACATTTGTGGTTCTTATTGTATACAGACAGAACAACTTCGCCGATGAACATCGGCGAGATTTGGTGTTCTTCTCATATACAGATAGAATGACTTCGCCGATGAACATCGGCGACATTTGTGGTTCTTATTGTATACAGACAGAACAACTTCTCGGCGAGATTTGGTGTTCTTCTCATATACAGATAGAATGACTTCGCCGATGATCATCGGCGAGAAGGCAGTTCTGTATATAGTGGTTAAAGTAATATTTACATATTGAGAAGGTGGCGTATTTCTTGTCGTTCTGTATAGTGAAACAGCTACATAATACGTGTTTGTCTGATCACTGACGGTGAAGTCGGCGTTCTATCTCAAGATTGCACGTCTTAGGCCCCGTCCACACCAATGCGTTTTAATTTGAAAACGCATACTTTTTATCCGTTTTTACCGATCGTCCACGCTAAAACGATAAAAAACGGAGATGTTTATCTATGAAAACGGAGGTTTTCGATACGCTTTTCAGAGTGGAGACTTTTGAAAACGCGGGTCTATCGTTTTAGTGTGGACGGCAAAACAGAGCTTTCCAAAAACGCTTACGTCACAACTAGTAACGCGTAGTATCGCTGACGCTATTGGAGCATGCGTATTGAACAGAAAAACGTCCGAGCAGAGCCTGGTGAAGAAAACGCATCATCGTTTCTCAGCCCCTAGTGTGGACGGTCAAAAACGATGTGAAAACGCTAGTGTGGACGCAGATCTTTTTATCCGTTTTCGGGGAACCAAAAACGGAGGTTTTCAAAAACGCATTAGTGTAGACGGGGCATTATTATTAGGTGCGGGGCACTTTTACCGTGGTCAATGACACTTTCACCACGGGAAACTGCATTTAGTGAGAGTGACCGACATTTCCCCGAGGTAAATTTCCCGTGGTAAATATCCATGGATACATAAAAAAGATCACACGAAGCACCCATGACATTTAACGTGGTAAGTTGCAATGGTGTTTGGATGCCCAAGATACAAGAGCCAATCACGATGCTCCGTTTGTCATCAACGCGTAACCACAAAGGAAAAGTCATTCACTGAATTGAGTGACATTTTTTTTACCTTGGCAAATTACAAATCGCGTGTAACCGCTGGTTAACACGGTATACTAAACCCAAGTGTGATGCACCGCGGGATGATCTACCATGGGAAATGCCATTTATCGTAGTGTGTGTAACCGCACTTATGATCAGTTATAGTAACTAATTCAGTCCGAACCCCTTAAAGGGATGGTTTCACGGTTCGGCGCATGTGCACAGATTAAAATGCTTTATTCGCTTTCTTACCAATTTTATCGGTTAAAAAAAGAAAACTCACATTTACTTCAATAATCACATACTATAATTTGTCCAAACAAAGCGAAGGATGACTAAAATTCACAGAAAATTTCAACGGATTACACCGACAAAGTCGACACTGAATAAAACCTTTGACCCGAAGGATTTATTCTACGCCCTGGTGGCTTTCATGGCGCACATTGGTATGTATAATCATCCATTCAATCAGCTGACTGACCGCGACATTTTCACGGGCAAATTTCCCGCCAGAGTTATCTACTCGCTTCCGATTGGTCTAAATAATGAAATTAAATGGGTTACGCCATAGCTTGCACATGCGCCGAACCGTGAAACCCTCCCTTTAATAGACCTTTTTACCTGGGCTTGCCCGTTTGTCACGTGACATTCTCTAGGTAATTGTTCCTCTAGCTTTCTAAAAAACAACTAGGCTCCCTTTGTTGAGCATGTGTCTACTACACGCTGCTAAATTTTAATTCAACCTTTTTTCTTTTGACATTTTGGGGTCTACCCGTTGAAGGTCAACTCTACTAGGTCAACACATGGCTGTCACGTGCGGCCTTTCTTCGGCCAGTTTTTCATCAATTTCACGTCTTAAAAGAACAAACTATTTTAAGTTTCAGAGGTTTAATATTTGAAGTGAGAACGTTTCCGGATTCAAGAAATGAAAGATGTTGGCTTAGAATTCAATAAATTATGTGACGAGGCTGGTGAAATCCGCTCGTCGGACTTCCAATCTCTATATAGCTCTCACTGGGAAAACAAAACAATTCCGACTTGTGGTAAAAAATATGCGTGCTTCGCCAGCCTGGAAAAAGATTGGAAAATAGGTTCCAAATGATCCAGAATACAAAATGTATGAATTTGACACAAATGTCCGTTTACGAGCAAAGCAGAACAACATTGTTTTTGAGCAAAAATCCTTATATTTTGCCTTTGCGAATATTTCTAAGGAATGATACTGTAAAGTTTGGAGAGTCTATAGGCTATTTATTTGATAAGTCAAACAGCTGCT